>QANW01003611.1:14269-57311 GCA_003254865.1 Dryas drummondii
AAAAAAAAAAATGAACCCACCATAAAAAAAATCCATAAACAGTCAATTCACTCATTTTGAAGAGCCACGTGCCAAATCCATAAAATTTCTAAAATGATCAACAATATTCATCACTTCAAAGACAAAACTTAAAACCTATCATTATGTAAATTGTAAGAGGATACAAATGAGAATGAAATTTAAGAAAAAGAGAAAAGTTGGATCTTACCATAGTTTGCAAAATACAGGTTATTGGTAAATCATGTTCGACTAAATATGTGTGTTTAGAATTTCAGTCATGTATTGTGTAAATACTAGACGATAGGTTGCCTTAATTACTATTTTCAAAATTGGGAAGTAATCCAACTCAGGCAGTTTCACCGGATTGTCTATATCCAAAATTTATTTATGAATTATGAAATTAACACCAGATACAATGCACAAGAAACTATGTGGCCTCCTTACCTGTATTTGACATGTATCAAATTACAATTTGACATGTGTTCGTTTTTTTCTCATTTCTTTGCCAAGTATTATTCATGCGAATCCCAGCCAGCCTTATTCCCTCGATCTCTTCTCTCACTCACTCACGCTCTCTCTCACTCTCTATCATTCTCAGATTCTCTCTCTCTCTCTCTCTCTCTCTCTCTCTCTCTCTCTCTCTCTCTCTCTCTCTCTCTCTCTAGGATTTTGAGCTATGGCAGAGAACATGCAATTGGTTCTTTATGAAGAAACACCCACTGTCAACTTTAGCCAGCACAATGCCTCCTCTTCAAAAGAGGATGTAGGCAAAGGCAAAGAAAAGAAAACAAAAACTCGATGCTCAAGGAAGCCACAAAAAACTTCTTTATCAGGGGGTACTTTCTTTTCATCATATATTTTTTGTGAATTTCTTGTTATGCATCATAATGGTATAAATTTTTTTTGTTACATTATTTTGAAAGAATTTGAGTCTAAAGATTTGAATTGAAGTACAGAAAAATTTTGATTTTATTGTGTTTCAATCGTTCTAGAATTTGCATACTATTTTTTTTTTTTTGGGCTGCTAGATGGTAATTCATTGACAAGATTTAGTCATGTTGAGTTCCTAACAATTATTGATGTGTTTTCAACAGTATTTGTTATATAAATAAATCTACTTTATCGTTAATGATGCGTGGTTCGTTCTATTTGTATCTTAAATTTAATTATTCAAGTGATCTATGTTTTTTGTGTTAACGTAGAGGCAGAATTTTGTGTCATTATTTTTCATTGTACAAAATTTAGGCGCCAAAACTTTCGCGCCTCTTGCTAAAATGTTAGGGGCACTTTTATTCTGTCCCTAATATAAATAGGGGCGCTTTTTTTCTGTCGCAAAATTTTTTTTATAAACACATAGACGATTCTTAAATTTACGCCTCTAATACTTTCTAAAAATTAGAGGCGCTTTCCCTATTCCTCCCCTACTCAAAAGCTCCTATAGCCCATTTTTCTAATAGTGATAATTTTATCCTTAATTTTTTTTAGTTAGTCCACATCAATTTTTCTTTCATTTTTTCTTTTTATGTTCATTGTTCAGTGTCTCTGTTTTAATACACTCGAAAGTTCTGATGGTTAAGACATTTAAATTTTTTGCAGAGTATTTGCCAAGACCCTTCTTACAACCATTCGTCATCAGGATCAATGCTGGAGAGGTTCCTTACTATTTCTTTTTAGCATTTAATTATTATTCATCTCTAAAATTATACATTAATTTCTTATAGATCATTGTAAATGATTAAGTACTTCATTTCTTTCTAGTGCGGCATACAACTCCAACAGTCTAGATTTCATTAGAATTAATTATTGGTATATATACATAACAATTAATATGATAGGATCATAGAACAATATAGGTCCTAAGTTCCTAACGCTTACATTAAACCACTACCACAATAAAGCAAAATCCTACAAATAACAGAGAAGAGATCTCTGATAGAGTTTAGAATTAAGATTTAAAGATTCGAAGATTAGTTATAAAATAGAAAGAATAAAAATTAAATATAGGCCTCAAAGGATGTAGTTTTAAACAATATATACGATAGCAATACATAAAATATAAGTAGAGACTCAAACTTGTGCAGTACCATGTTGACAAAGTTTAGGTTAGAATCAACCTAAAATTAATTAACAATAAACGGAGAAATTCAATATTTTATATATTGTCATGAAAGACATAAAATTCTTGAAGTGAGATAATTAAAACCATTTTCTAGAAATGACAAGGGTAGAGGGGGATCCCCTACCCTAAGTTTATTTGATAAATATGAAGCCTCCCTTTTGGAAGTAGCGCCTTGTTTAGTATTTACTTCCCTAGGATAGGACTTATATCTCAACTTTCAAACCAAACTTTTAGGGAGCAAAAAGTTGAAAATTTCTTCAAAAGTCTCCACAACCTCCTTCAAAATGGATATATTTCTCAAATTCCATGTACTACAAGTCAGACGAACAAGGAATGATCTCAACTCTAATTGATCTTATTATGAAGAAACTCAAGAATTATAGTAACATATATGTCCAATTTAAGAGGAAAATATTTGTTCGAAAAAAAAAATGAAGTAATATAACTATGCTTAATTTCTAGGTGATAGGTATAGAAACAAATTAAGATCCCTTTGTATAAATCTAGATTTTGACAAGAAACGTCAAATCATTTTCAGTGTATATGTACGTACATGCCAATCTCAAAGAAATTTTCATAAGTTGTGGTATGTGCGGAGCTAAGAATTTGTCACTACGGAGGTATGATAAAGAGGCTTATGAATTTGATCAAGGTAGGCGTGCTTCTCCTTCTTTTAGGAATGCCTCTTTGAGGTGTTTCGTCAAGCATCTTACAAGAAAAATTAAAAAATATTGGGTTTCAAATATTGCTAAGATCCCTTTAGCTTCTCTCCATGCCCTAGAAGATCCTCTAGTTCCTCAAGTGCACGTTATGGCTTCCTCCTTCCCCGACTTGGACCAAAGTGAAAACATATGGGGTTATTTGGTGTTTGCTTTACTAATCTGGACGGCAATCTCATGTCCAACATGATAAGGGCAAGCCATCAAGTGCATGTGAAGTTTTATTTCAAAAGGCATCAATGCTTGTGGATCATCTTCGCGACGAGGGAAGATCTATTCGATCACAACTTAGAAAGAAAAGCCTCAACTATCATATATATATATATATATGTTTGTTGCTACATTAATTTGCTTGGCTCAAACTCAACCCTATCTATTCTTGTAGACAATGATAGCTAGAGAGATGGTTCAAACTCAATATGACATTGTAACTATGGTATGTAAGTACAATATTATTAATGATAATCCAAGCCTATCTACAAACTCAATCTATCAAATCATCTTCAAACTGCATACGTTCTTAATTAATGTCAAGTACTGAATTCTATACAAGGGACATTATTCAGATGATGATTTTACCAACTTGAATAAAAGGCAAGGTGTTTCACCTTGGAGAAGTACGTCTTAAGGTTGTGTTTAGGTTCGTTTTTTACCAAATTGATTGATTTTAATTTGTTTAGTTTTGGTAACCATTTATACAATCCAAAGACCGAAATCAAAATATTTCAAAAAATTTGTTTCAATTTTGGTTAATATACAAACCCATTGTTCACCCAAGTTTCTAGCTTACTAGGGATGGGTATTCATATTGAAAAGCTGACAATACCAAACCGATCAACTGTACAAACTGTCGGACTAGGGCAAGGCCTCTTTTGAAATACTATCACACATATGTAGTACTCTCTCTCTCTCTCTCTCTCTCTCCATTGCATTTGTCGGACGTCTTGACAACTAGGGCAAGGCCGCTTTTGAATACTATTACACATACTCTCTCTTTCCGTCACATTTGTCTCCAAGTTATTGCATGCAACAAACTAACATGACCCACTACTAATATAGCTACAACACCGATAATGTCGGCCCAATGGCTTTCTTTGTTATGAGGTTTTTTATCGATCAAAAGATCTTAGTGCTGTTAGTAGTGGATTCCTAACTTAAATTTTTTTGATTGTTGATGAGTTACTTTTCCGATGTGGAATTAACTCTATCCACACTCATGGCTTGGCGAAATCCAAGCTATATGGACCAATGTGACCCACTACTAATATAGCTCTAATACATATTGTTTCTAACTTAACCACCTAGGTCCCTCTTTCGAGAAGGGTGAGGGGTGAGGCCCAGTAAATCTCTTTAGGGTGTGAGGTTTTATTTTAAAAGGTTTCAGTGCTATTAGAAGTGGATCACCAACTTATAGAGTGTTTGATTGTGAAGTTACTTATATATCCGATCTGAGATTAACGCCATCTACACCCTTGGCTGGTCGAGTCACACAACTCTAACACAGGTCCTCGTTGCTTATGCCCTTGCCTTCATCGCATCTCTTTTTCACCTCTGTCACGTCACATCATGGCGGAGTTCTCATCGAAACGAACTAAAATGAAACTGATAGCAACAAGTTTGGCATGGGCAAATCTACATTATGGGCTGCCTGGGCTGCAGCCCAGGTGATTTTTTTTTTGTTTTTTAAGCCTAGTACCTATTTTCAGACAAAAAAAAAGAAGAGCCCAATACATATTTTTTATGTTTGTTGTGCATTAATCATCTTTGTAGTCACGTGGGATGTGGAGAGATTAACAAAAAAATAAAATATTTGTTTTCATCTTTTCTGCTGAACAATAAACAAATAATAAAGTTTTATAAAAAATTTGTTTCCTTCTCCCTTCCTAATTCCCCCAATCCCCAAAAGACAAAAGGGTCAAAATAGAAAAATTCAAAATATTTGATTCTATTGCTACATTATGTCAACTATAGTGAAAATAGGATTGGCAAAAGACTACCACTTGATTGTTAGATTGATTCGTCTGGTGTTGACTCTTTATGTTTCTACATTAACGACAGAACAAACATTTTCATTTATGAAGTTTATTAAAAATCGACTTCAAAACAAGATAGAGGATAAGTTTTTTGCAGATTATATGATCATCCATATTGAATGAGAATTTTCTAATAGTATCGATAATGAATCGATAATTGATATTTTTACTCAGTGAAGAAATGTATGGCCCAACTTAGATAGTCTTTATATAATATTTGCATTGTATGTTTGATTGTTGTTCTGCGATTTTTGTGTGTGTGATTTTTTATGTTTAGATATGCATTTTGATGAATAAGACTCATTATGTCTCTCCTAATTATGTGTAACTTTTATTTTATGACAAAAATATTTGATAAGTTAAGTTTAGCCCAATTTACTTAGAAATTCTGGATTCGCCCCTGAAGTTTGGTATAGCCTTCAAGTTGTTGGCGACAGTTTCAACTTTTGGCATACCGACGACGTTAGTTTGGTAGGGAAATCATGTTAGGTCGGTTACCGACCAACGCCCACCCTTATAGCTCGCTAACCATCCTCACGTTATTTATTACACACAATTAATAAAACACTCTCTTACCCAAAAAAAAAAAAAAAGTCATTAGATTTTAAATTAATATTACCTAAGCGGCTAAGCCCTCCCTTTAAAAATTTCTAGTTCCAGCCTTGGATGATGGTATATATTGTACTATCTCTCCATGCAATTTGTTTCACCCCAATAGAACCCAAAATTCAAAAGTACCAACTAATTAATTTGTAAATTTAATACGTACACACACACGCACATATATATATATATATATCATCTTGTTTGATATTAATTTTGCACCAAAAATGATTTTATTTGTAGAATATTGCTCCTATGAGTTCTGAACTCAGGACCTACTTTCATATATGGGAGACTTAGTGCTGTATGCATCTAACACTTAATGTCGATCAATATCTTATTTTCTATGCATTTAACTTTGGAAAAAATTCTAGGGAACCAATTTATATCAAAAGTCTTCTACTTAGAGAGGTTATGCTATTATCTTATATATGTACATATATTGTTTCCTAATCATCATATATATTTTCTTTTGAAAATTTTGCAGGATCTTGCTGAAAAACTGATGTCTCTCTT
This sequence comes from Dryas drummondii, assembly GCA_003254865.1. NCBI lineage: Eukaryota > Viridiplantae > Streptophyta > Magnoliopsida > Rosales > Rosaceae > Dryas > Dryas drummondii. Next base: position 20,260 of record QANW01003611.1, read on the forward strand.
AGAGCATAATGAATGCTCTATTATGTCTGCAGTTGGCATAGTTTCTCAAGCAGTAATTCGTCCCCAAAATGATGATAAGGTCGTCACTTATGAGGTTTGCATTGCGATGCATATTATCTGAAAAATATTTAAGTTTGCATCAACTATTCATTAAGCTTGTGTAAATCATCATATAATCATATCTACCCTTTATATCTTCATTACCTCTTTAATTTTTAGGCTATTTATAGAAGTGCCTTCTTGACTACTGCCACATCTCACTTTACTCCCACAACTTCATTTGTATTACTTTGTCCTCCCTCTCCCCAAACTTTAATTTGGGGTGTCACTTTACTCCCAATTGGTAAGTGCAGTTAATCTTTTTTGTCTCCCATATACATTGACGTAGCAAATAAATGGCAAATTTTGGAGGGGTTTTTTTGTTAGCATGTATAGGTCTCACACCAAAACTTTGGAAGGGTACTATTTCAGTCTCCCACTCTCCCATTACTGAATTTGATTTTTGCAAACTTGTGCTGATAACAATACCCCCTCTAAAATTTACAATTTATAAGCCACGTTAGCTATAACTAATAAAGTATTCACTTCTCTTGGTTGAAAAATATCGACAATGCACTTTTCTCAAGTAATTAAATTAATTTGAGTGTTCTGCTATTTGTGCAGGGACGATTCGACATCGTAAGACTCTCTGCACACTATATAACCACACCGATCGATAATGAGTGTAGTAAAATTTGCAACAGGACAGACTTGAGAATTATGTTAGCGAATTGGGAAAACCATACTTTTGGGGGCGTTATTGCTGGAAAACTAATTGCAGCAACAGGTGTTCAGGTTAGTTGGCTAACTAGCTAGCTTTTCTTATTAGTTATTATACATTATTATGGGAATCTTCATTTAGATCATTGTCTCTATATTATAAATGTTCAAAGATTCATAATATTGTGTAATTTTTCTGCTAATTAAGCCACATATTATATATGTTCTACACTCTTATAAGATGAAAATTCAACTATTAATAGAAGAAAGGCCAATTAGAGCATGACATAAATTACATGCGGCCTATTAGCCATCATATATATATACATAACAATTTTTTTCTTTTGACATGGAGAGGAGACTCATATGTACATACGTAGATATTTATGTCTGTGTGTATGCATATATATTCTGCTCTGTACAAGTGTTTATTAAGGCTTAAAGCATAAACAGAAACATCATTCATCGTGTGCATATCCTAAATGTATATATATGTTGGTATATGTTTTTTTTTATAAGAATTAATAATGACAATATGAAGCTATAATCGTGCAACAAGTCACTACGATTCAGGTGGCTCCATTAAATATTATTGATTAGTTTTATGTTCATTGCAGGTGGTGGTTGGTCTTCATCGATCTTCCTAATCACTAGGAAATTGTTTCCAGCTGCAACTGAAGTATGAATAAAAATTTTAGCTAATGGATGCCATTATATACATAATGGTGGGTATAGGTCCTTTGGTTTTCCGTTTGTGCCTTCCCAAATCCAAAGAACCATAATTTTTGTTGTTATCATTGTTGTGATTGCGGCAGTACGTACTACTGTTTTGGTTACATGGACCTTTCTTTGATGCTTATTCAAATAGCTCCCATTAACGTTTTTGTTCTTAATTTGAAAAATAAGAACACCAAACTTAGTCTCATTCAATTAGTCGCTTAATTTAACTTTCTCTATGATTTCCTTGCAAGGTCCTTAATTTAATTTTTTCAACCTCAGTTTTGTTGTTTTGTTGTATTGAGTTACACATAAAAATGGGACCATGTATATTTTTGGATAGGGGCATTGACATCTAATATGATACATCTCTAATATTTTATTGTATATATGTTTTAATAATTTTTTATTACATGCATATTTTAACCTAAGATATCTATTCTCACCTTAATTCATCCATACCACTTGAACATAAGTCATTAAGTCTTTACAAGATTTTATTAAAGGGAAAATTAGAGGAAATTAATGACTCTAACTTATGTGTTGAAGCCAGATCAGAACTCCCGCTTTAAAAGTCTATATGTTAGGACTACTACTTCACTTAAGCGTCAAATATGGCTATTCCGTCAAAATTGACATAATTAACATTTTTCACTATTAAAATATTTATAAAAATAAAATTAAAATAAGAAAATTAATTAAAAAATAAAATAATAAACTAAAAAAATAAAATTACACAAAAGAAGAAAAATATTAAAAACAAACTGAAAAAAGAATTTAAACAAAAAAAANTATTCCTTTAGTTTTTTTCTATTTTTTTCTTCCATTAGTTTGTTTTAATTTCTTTCATTTTTAGTTTGTATTTAATTTTTTTTTTGCTTCTTTTAGTTTGTTTTTTATTTTTCTTCTTTTAGTTTATTTTTATTTTTTGTTTTTTTATTAATTTTATTCATTTAGTGTTATTTTAATATTTTGTACGGAAAGTGTAACGAATTTGTCGGATTAGCCTTATTTGATGCTTAAATGAAGTAGTAGTTCCAACAGATATACACTTTTGAAGTGGGAGTCCTAATCTGGCTCCGACACATATGTTGGTCATTTTCTTCTAATTTTTCCTTTATTAAATATATTTGTATGAATCCTTTATCTATATATATTCTATAAATACCTTAAAAACATGAAAATACCAAAATCTCAAAAGAAGCCCATGAGAGATAAATAGTAAACAACAAATAATTGAATTCAAAAAATTTAAAAAGTAAATCATAAAGAAGAACATGTTCCAAAACAAAACAAAAAATAGAGCATCTCCAACATACTTTTACAACATTTAAACAAAAAAACAATTAAATTACGCACTAAGCTTTTATTAATTACTTATTTATTTTATCCTAATAATCCACTAATCGGGCAGTTACATGTATTACCTTTTTTTTTTCTTTCTTTTTTTGAGAAAGAACCACTTATTACGTATACCTTTTGTTCTCCTCCATTTTTATTTATGAGCAAATAGACTCATCACAGACCGGTAGAATTTCGAAAGTGAGGGTAATTATAAAACTTTCAAAAATAAATTGGCCCACATGGATTTAGAATTTTTTCAAATTTGTATCATATAGATTACAAAGAAATATAAATAAATTCAATTATGTAGAAAAAAAAAATAATAAACCAATGGTAATAAAGGCCAACTCTTGGGTAATAAAATGCCACAAGCCCACTTTTTTTTTTTTTTTTTTTAAATCTTAGAAAAGATTGAATGTTTAGACATATATATATCCTAATTATAATTCATTTCTCCACTATCCCTTATCGCTACTCCAAGATCCCAATTAAGTGCTTCTCCATGCCCAGTTTTCAGATTTGCTAAGAACTTACTTCTTTTTTCCTTTTTGTAAGAAAAAGGCCTTTTACTATTCTCACTCTTTTTTTTTTTTTTTCAACCAGCCAAATTATATATGAGTTAAAGCTTCAAGAAAGCGTCCACATCTGCCTGAAGAAAAAGAAGAAGCCAAGATGGCCCTTCTTCAATTACTTGATTTAATTTTTATACTTTGATTTTATTCAATCCTTTGTGTGCATATACAATTATTGAATCAAAGAATTATACGTGCGATTGTGTTTAATAAATTTAAGCAGTCCCATTCGATCACCGAAGGTGATTTACAATTGAGGACACAACAAAATGTAGGTAATATCTTTGATGCCTGATAATTTATTAATATATATATAATTGTTTTTTCAATAATAGTATTAGTGAATATCTTTTATATATATATAATTATATATAGATTTATCTTCTTCTTCATCACAAACCCATTTCAGAAATTCAAAATTGTAACAAAAGAAAGCTAATTCAACCATATTCGTTGTGCACATTTTTATTTAAACATTTGGGTACAACTCGATCACTTAATAAAATTTAAAAAAGTGAAGATGAAATTGGCGGGGTTGTTCCAACTCGATGTGATCGATCTAGCCATATATGACATGCACAATCATGAAAGTCTACAGTAACATCTGCATTCTGTAGATGGAGGGATCACGTCACAAAATCCACCATATGCAGGGCTCTCAGTTGCTTTGCAATTATTGTTGCACTCAGATGAGGTTGAGCATGGCCCAACATCCTTAATTGTTCCCTCTGCAGCTGCATGGCCTGCAAATTCAATGTAAAAAACAAAATAATAATAATAATAAATCTTACTTCCCTGCTTATAATAATGTCTACTGAGTTCTGATAAAACTATTTAAATAAAATTTTTTTATCACAACGTTGTATAGGCTGCATCTTCACAAGAATTGAAATCCATTTGTATATGTAAGTCTCACCAGAGGCAGAGTTATATGGTCTAAGGTCCCCCTAACCCCCAAATCTATATTTGCAGTATTTTTGAAAATTTTGGAAAAACATTAATTTGTATAATAGTCCTCCAGTTAAGACGTACATTTGGATTTTTAGTCCCTTTATAAAAATTTCTTGGTCTGCGCACTCTTAACTCTCTCACCATTATAAATGTGGGCAAAAATATAATTAATAAATATTATACACGCAACATAATTATTTTTACATTTTCATGCACAAATTGTAAAATTAATACACAAGAAAAATTTACATATCCCTTGTTGTATACAATATGTGAGACACAAACACAATTAGCCTTAATACACACAACATTGCAAATATTCAAGAAGGATTTCAGCACCTGAGCTCATAATAAGTAAAGCAATGCAAAAAAGCCCCACAAAACAACATCGAGCAATGTTGGTGGAAACCATAGTGCCAACGTTATTGGTTATTGTTCTTCCCTTTAGCTTTTGTTATATTTGATGAATGATTGAACCATATGGACAGAGAAGGCCTATTTATATTACATTGTGCTTACATCTATTGCGAATTTGAAAGGCTGTTTATGGAAATGGAAAATCCTATATTCTCAAGAATAAATGGTCGCTATATCTGCTCGATCATGCAGATCTGTTTAGTTGGCTACCAAATCATATAATTAAAGTAAGATTGTATTAAAATCCATATTTGAGTAATAAATAGAAATAAACAAGATATTCTATTAATTAATTTCCAATCATAACATTAAAAAAATTAATATTAGACTCTTTTTTTTTGTCAATCATCTTTTGGAAAAATTATTAGGTATAATCGATATACTGTTACGTGGTACAACTAATCCAATGTGTAAAGGTATTATTGGACGATGTGTTTATAATAGTAGGGTATAATATTAATAATATTCACTCATATTATACTACGCGTCAATATATCGGTTATACATAATAATTTCTCTATCTTTCATTATAATTTGTGATATGAACGATTGATTCGTATAGTCGTAGAAAATGTCTATTTATATTATACATTGCATTTATGTCTTGTAAAATGAAGATCTATTTGAATTGAGTAATAAATGGAAACAAAAATCTCTCTAAAACAAATGGAAACAAAAATTTTAATTGCCGATTTGTTGCCAAATGCCATTAAAAAAAATAAAACAAAAGATCTAGAAATTAAGAAGGATTGTGTGAGAGTAATTGGAAATTATAAATTAAAATATATTGAGTATAACAACGAGTAAAACATGGATTCTCAGTTGGACAAACATTTCAATTGTGGACTTGGGTCATATAAATTTGGATCTTCCTCTTTTTGCGTGGCTCACCTTTTATATGAGGATGGATGCAAGATTTCCGGGCCTAGAACGGTTGCTAGCTAGTCTTTTTACTTTTTTATTTTTTTTTTATGCTAAGAATTCTAATTTCTTTTTACTGTTTACTATTTTGTGATAAAGTACACACTCTTACTTAACAATTAGAATAATGCTACGGTTGACCCCAAATTTATGTGCAATATTGATCACAAATGATGTGGTAGCTAGTACTGTATGGGTAAGTATTTTCTTTATTAAAAATAAATGAGTCTTACCGTGAACCCAAATATGAATCTATCAAATACTACCACAAAATTATTTAAAACACAAATAATAAATCTCTCTAACACGTACTAATATAACTATTATGGATGAGATGAAAAAAGATTGCCACAAATTATCAGCGCAAAGATATTAGGTATATGTGCATGTCGCTGAATCCAATTAATTATCTTTGCACTATTAATCTGTTGATATATTTGTTTATTTTCTTTTCAATATTATCAGTAAATATATTTATTTTGATAGAGATTGAACTTATTCTTCATCTTAATAATATTCCTTCCTTCCAAAAATTTAAAAACTATACATAATCATACGATTCATACTAAATGGATTGAAATTGCAGCAATAACCATTTCAAAATTGTAACAACTAATTTCACCACGATCAAATTTGATCTAGAAACGTTTATTCAAAGATGATCTAAAATTGTGAAAATACAATTAGGGTCGTCCCAGCTCTAGCCATGTATGTCATGCACTTTCATGAAACGTACTTAACAATGACAAAGGGTTGTCTTTCGCATTTGAGCATAAATTTGGGAGCCCAACATATATGACCAGAAGTCTCACACGTGACACGCCCACATTTAACGTCTAACATAATAGTCATACATACAACAGTGCCAAATTGTATCGAAATTAAAACCTTGGGTACAATATTGAAAAAATTGAAAGAATAAGGTGCAAGTTAATTGTAAATCAACACAAGCTTCAGGGGTGTAAGTTGTAATTTTCTCTAAATAAAAAAACTTATTTTGATATATTAGACAGTCAATTAACTTATTTTAATTTTTTATCAACCACTCAATTAACATACTTGGACAAGATAAAAGAAGATTTCCACAAAATATACGTAAATAAGATTGCACTAATGAATTGTTGATGTATTTGCTAACTATATAATATTAATCAATATACTGACTTTTCTATATTTAACTTGTTCCTCATCTTCTTCCTTCCTCACCACAATCTTTAACATAATATTGTTGAATGCACCGAAATGTAGCAATACACATTTCATAATTGTAACAAATAGAAAGCTAAATATTCGACCACAATTAATTCATCGATCTGCAAATTTTTATTTAAACATGATATGGGTACAACTCAATTAACTAAAACTTTTAAATAAATTTTTGTTGTCCCAGCTCTAGCCATGTATGGTATGCACTCGATCTCATCAAACTCTACAGTAACAACGGTTTTCTTTGGATGGAGGCTTCACTTGACAAGATCCACCAAACTCATGGCTATAATTTTTGAGGCAATACTGGTTACAGTCTGGATACTTTGAGCATGGCCCCTCATCAACTAAAGTATCCCCCGGAGCGATTTCTGCAACTGCTTTTCCTGACAAATTCAATACAAAATGAATAAATCTTCATCCCTTTCTTTTCATCAATAAAGTAAACTATTTTTTATCGTATTTACTGACCCTATTTCAAACCATATGTACAAGCATCTTTAGAAAAATTATTCAATACAACTTTATATGTCATACGATTTTTACTTTTGACGTTTGGTTGTAAAAGATATAAGGTCATATTAATTGCAACACTCTCATCTTTGATAAAAATGCGACTCATTTTATGGATAAGTTACATCTCTCTTATAGATGGAGACGTGTGATCAGTAAATATAATACAAGTAGCATTAGTGCATTATTAGTATGTTATTTCCACATAGCAAGTATTAATTTGGAAAGGGTCAGAATTTTACCTGAACTGAGAATAAGTAAAGCAATGCATAAGATTCCCAGGAAAAAGCACCTCATTAGAGAAGCAAAGTTGGTGGAAGCCATAATGCCTAGGTTTGTTGGTTACTGTTCTTCCCTTTTGCTATAATTTGTGATATGAATGGTTGAGTCGTATGGTCGTAGAGAATATTTATTTATATTATACAATGCATTTATGTCTTGCAAAATGAAGATCTATTTTTGAGTTATAAATGGAAACAAAAATCTTAATTTCTGATTTGTTGCCAAATGCTATTAAAATTTAAAAAAAAAAAAGATCTAGAAATTAAGAAGGATTGTGTGAGCGTAAATGGAAATTATAAATTAAAATATATTGCATATAACAACGACTAAAACATGGATTCTCAGTTGGACAAATATTACCAACTGGAAAAAAAAAGTTGGACAAATATTTTAGTGGGAAAAACTTTCAGAAGGGACACATACTTTAGGGTCAATTTTAGTTTAGGACACGCGTTTGAGTTTGTATTAGTGTAGGACATATATTTAGGATTGATATTAATGTAGGACAATTTGTCAACTCCGTTACATTTTCCGTCCAAATGAGGGATAATTTTGTCATTTTATATTAAATAACATTTTAATTCAATTTCTAATTTAATAAATAGTAAAACTCAAAAATTAAAAAGATTAATACTAAAAATAAATCAAAATATTTAAAACTAATTTTTTTAGAATTACAAAAGATTAAAACTAAACAACTTTAAAATTGAAATTGTTAATTCTCAAAACAAAAAATATTAAAACTGAAAACATAAAAAATTAAAAATGAAATAAAATTGAGAAAAGATTAAATTGAAAAAAAAAATTAAAAGGGTTAAAAGTTAAAACTAAAAAAAAAAAAAAAAGAATGAGATGTATGTTGAGCCCCTCGCCACCCAACCCTAACCCACATTCGACGATGACTCCCCCTCCCCTCTCTTTTCATCTCTCCTTCTCGTCCTTCCTTCCTTTCTGTCTATTTCTATGTTTGTATCTCTCTCTATCTTTCTATCTCTATGTCACTTTCTTTCTCTCTCTCTATTACTAGTTTTGTGGTTGGTGGGTTTATGGGTTTAGGTTTTGTTTCAAAAAAAACAGAGATTTGGGTTGTGGAAATTGGGGCTTGAAAAAAGGGAGTTTGATCTGGATTCGGATATAAAGTTCGACCTTTCTCTCTTCTCTGTGCACGCTGGGATTGGGGTTAGGGTTGGATATGAGGAGTGGCGACGGGTCGAGGCAGGTGCGACGGGGCTGGGGCTGGGGGGTGCGACAGGGTTGGATGGGTGATAGAGAGGTGGTGGGGCGGACTGGGTGGGGAAGGGGAGATGGTGGAACGAGTGGGTGGAGAAGAAGGGTGGGGAGGGCTGGGTTAGGTGGGGTAGGGCTTGGCTTGGTGGAGAAGAGGTGTTGGTTTTTTTTTTTGTTTTTTTTTTTGGTATAGTTTTCCAGTGTTTTTAATTTGTTTTTAAAATATATTGACGAATTGTCAAATTTGCCTATAACAATTGGTCATGTGCGTGACACATGATCCATTTTTAACGGAATTCGTAACGGAATTGACGAATTATTCTAAAATAACACAAATCCTAAATATATGTCATACACTAACACAAACTCAAACGTGTCCTAAACTAGGATTGACCCCAAAATATGTGTTATTTTTGAAAAATTTTCCCTATTTTAATTGTGGATTTGGGTCGTCGTATAAATTTGGATCTTCCTCCCTTTTTGTGGCTCACTTTATATAAGGACGGTTGCAAGATTTCCAGGCTTAGAATGATTGCTAGTTAGTCTTTTTCTTTTATGCTAAGAATTGCATTTTTTTTTTGGTGTCATCTTCCAATTATTATATGGGATAGTCTAATTTGAAGGATCATATAATTACTCTCTTACACTCAAATTCGATCTCTTCTTTTCAAGAAAAAAAAAAACTTCAAATTAAATACATTATTATGTCGCAGTAATGTCATGTGACATATTGATATGATATTACGAATTCACTTAAATTATAATATATGTACGATTATTAATGTAATTTTAGTTCAAAACATAAAGACAAAATATGTAATTTACTGATATCTTTAACGATTATAAACTTGTAGTACTGTGTCATTCAAAAAAGTTAAAAAAAGAAAAACTTAGTAGTGAGAAAGTATACAAAAGAAAAAACAAAAACAAAAACACACAATTGGATAAGTTGGCAAGGGAGGATGAACAAAAGGATATGCCAAACTCGTACTACACATTTCATAATTGTAACGATAATATTGTTGAATGCACCGAAATGTAGCAATACACATTTCATAATTGTAACAAATAGAAAGCTAAATATTCGACCATAATTAATTCATCGATCTGCAAATTTTTATTTAAATATGATATGGGTACAACTCAATTAACTAAAACTTTTAAATAAATTTGTGTTGTCCCAGCTCTAGCCATGTATGGTATGCACTCGATCTCATCAAACTCTACAGTAACAACGGTTTTCTTTGGATGGAGGCTTCACTTCACAAAATCCACCGAACTCATGGCTATAATTTTTGAGGCAATACTGGTTACAGTCTGGATACTTTGAGCATGGCCCCTCATCAACTAAAGTATCTCCCGGAGCGATTTCTGCAGCTGCTTTCCCTGACAAATTCAATACAAAATGAATAAATCTTCATCCCTTTCTTTTCATCAATAAATTAAACTATTTTTTATCGTATTTACTGACACTATTCCAAACCATATGTACAAGCATCTTTAGAAAAATTATTCAATATAACTTTATATGTCATACGATTTTTACTTTTAACGTTTGGTTGTAAAGATACAAGGTCATATTTTTTGCAACACTCTCATCTTTGATAAAAATGTGACTCATTTTATGGATAAGTTTCATCTCTCTTATAGACGGAGACGTGTGATCAGTAAATATAATACAAGTAGCATTAGTGCATTATTAGTATGTTATTTCCACATAGCAAGTATTAATTTGGAAAGGGTCAGAATTTTACCTGAACTGAGAATAAGTAAAGCAATGCATAAGATCCCTAGGAAAAAGCACCTCGTTAGATAAGCAAAGTTGGTGGAAGCCATAATGCCTAGGTTTGTTGGTTACTGTTCTTCCCTTTTGCTATAATTTGTGATATGAATGGTTGAGTCGTATGGTCGTAGAGAATGTTTATTTATATTATACATTGCATTTATGTCTTGCAAAATGAAGATCTATTTTTGAGTTATAAATGTAAACACAAATCTTAATTTCTGATTTGTTGCCAAATGCTATTAAAAAAATATTAAAAAAAAAGATCTAGAAATTAAGAAGGATTGTGTGAGCGTAATTGGAAATTATAAATTAAAATATATTGCGTATAGCAACGACTAAAACATGGATTCTCAGTTGGACAAATATTACCAACTGGAAAAAAAGTTGGACAAATATTTTAGTGGGAAAATTTTTCAAAAAGGACACATACTTTAGGGTCAATTTTAGTTTTGAACACGCATTTGAGTTTGTATTAGTGTAGGACATATATTTAGGATTTGTATTAGTGTAGGACAATCTGTCAACTTCGTTGCATTTTCCGTCCAAATGAGGGATAATTTGGTCATTTCATATTAAATAACATTTCAATTCAATTTCTAATTTAATAAATAGTAAAACTCAAAAATTAAAAAGATTAATACTAAAAATAAATCAAACTATTTAAAACTAATTTTTTAGAATTACAAAAGATTAAAAGTAAACAAGTTTAAAATTGAAATTGTTAATTCTCAAAACAAAAAATATTAAAACTGAAAACATAAAAAATTAAAATTGAAATAAAATTCAGAAAAGATTAAATTGAAAAAAAAAAAAAAATTAAAAGGGTTAAAAGTTAAAAGAAAAAAAAAAAAAAAAAAAGATGAGATGGATGTTGCAGCCCCTCACCACCCAGCCCTAACCCACATTCGACGATGACTCCCCCTCCCCTCTCTCTTCATCTCTCCTTCTCGCCCTTCCTTCCTTTCTGTCTATTTCTATGTCTATATCTCTCTCTATCTTTTTATCTCTATGTCACTTTCTCTCTCTCTCTCTCTCTCTCTCTCTTACTAGTTTTGTGGTTGGTGGGTTTAGGTTTTATTTTAGAAAAAACAGAGATTGGGTTGTGGAAATTGGGGTTTGAAATAAGGGAGTCTGATTTGGATTCGGATATAAAGTTTGACCTTTCTCTCTTCTTTGTGCACGCTGGGATTGAGGTTAGGGTTGGATAGGAGGAGTGGCGACGGGTCGAGGCTGGTGCGACGGGGCCGGGGCTACGGGGTGCGACAGGGTTGGATGGGTGATAGAAAAGTGGTGGGGCGGACTGGGTGAGGAAAGGGAGGTGGTGGCACGAGTGGGTGGAGGGGAAGGGTGGGGAGGGCTGGGTTAGGTGAGGTAGGGCTTGGCTTGGGGGAGAAGGGGTGCTAGTTTTTTTTTATTTTTTTATTTTTTTATTTTTTATAGTTTTTCAATGTTTTTAATTTGTTTTTAAAATATATTGTCAAATTTGCCCATAAAAATTGGTCATGTGCGTGACACATGATCTATTTTTAACGGAATTTTTTACAAAATTGACGGATTGTCCTAAAATAACACAAATCATAAATATATGTTTTACACTAACACAAACCCAAACGCGTATCCTAAATTAAGATTTACCCCAAAATATGTGTCCTTTTTGAAAATTTTTCCATATTTTAATTGTGGATTTGGGTTGTCGTATAAATTTGGATCTTCCTCTCTTTGTGTGGCTAACTTTTATATGAGGACGGTTGCAAGATTTCCAGGCCTAGAATGATTGCTAGTTAGTCTTTTTCTTTTATGCTAAGAATTGCATATTTTTTTTTTTTGGTGTCATCTTCCAATTATTATATGGGATAGTCTAATTTGAAGGATCATAGAATTACTCTCTTACACTCAAATTCAATCTCTTCTTTTCAAGAAAAAAAAAACTTCAAATTAGATACATTATTATGTCGCAGTAATGTCATGTGACATATTGATATGATATTACGAATTCACTTAAATTATAATATATGTACGATTATTAATGTAATTTTAGTTCAAAACATAAGGACTAAATATGTAATTTACTGATACCTTTAACGATTATAAACTTGTTGTATTGTGTCATTCAAAAAAGTTAAAAAAGAAAAAATTAGTAGTGAGAAAGTATACAAAAGAAAAAACAAAAACAAAAACACACAATTGGATAAGTTGGCAAGGGAGGATGAACAAAAGGATATGCCAAACTCGTACTACACATTTCATAATTGTAATATTGTTGAATGCACTAAAATGTAGCAATACACATTTCCTAATTGTAACAAATAGAAAGCTAAATATTCGACCATAATTAATTGATCGATTTGCAAATTTTTATTTAAATATGATATGGGTACAACTCAATTAACTAAAACTTTTAAATAAATTTGTGTTGTCCCAGCTCTAGCCATGTATGGTATGCACTCTCATCAAACTCTACAGTAACAACGGTTTTCTTTGGATGGAGGCTTCACTTCACAAAATCCACCGAACTCATGGCTATAATTTTTGAGGCAATACTGGTTACAATCTGGATACTTTGAGCATGGCCCCTCATCAACTAAAGTATCCCCCGGAGCAATTTCTGCAGCTGCTTTGCCTGACAAATTCAATACAAAATGAATAAATCTTCATCCCCTTCTTTTCATCAATAAATTAAACTATTTTTTACCGTATTTACTGACCATATTTCAAACCATACGTACAAGCATCTATAGAAAAATTATTCAATACAACTTTATATGTCATACGATTTTTACTTTTAACATTTGTGTGCGACAAATCACTTTTTCCTTTTGATGTGGTTGTAAAAGATACAAGGTCGTATTAATTGCAACACTCATCTTTGATAAAAATGCGACTCATTTTATGGATAAGTTTCATCTCTATTATAAATGGAGACGTATGATCAGTAAATATAATACAAGTAGCATTAGTGCATTACTAGTATGTTATTTCACATAGCAAGTATTAATTTGGAAAGGGCCGGAATTCCACCTGAACTGAGAATAAGTAAAGCAATGCATAAGATTCCCAGGAAAAAGCACCTCGTTAGAGAAGCAAAGTTGGTGGAAGCCATAATGCCTTGGTTTGTTGGTTACTATTATTCCTTTTTGGTATAATTTGTTATATGAATGGTTGAGTCGTATGGTTGTAGAGAATGTTTATTTATATTATACATTGCATTTATGTCTTGCAAAATGAAGATCTATTTTTGAGTTATAAATGGAAACAAAAATCTTAATTTCTGATTTGTTGCCAAATGCCATTAAAAAATTAAAAGAAAAGATCTAGAAATTAAGAAGGATCGTGTGAGAGTAATTGGAAATTATAAATTAAAATATATTGCATATAACAGCGACTAAAACATAGATTGTTATATGAGATAGTCTAATTTGAAAGATCGTAGAATTACTCTTTTACACTCAAAATCAATTTCCCTTTGCCAAAAAAAAAACTTCAAATTAGATATATTTTTATGTCGTAGTAATGTCATGTGACATATTAATATAATATTATGAATTCACTTAAATTATAATATATGTACGATTATTAATGTGATTTTAGTTCAAACCATAAGGACTAAATATGTAATTTACTGATACTTTAATGATTATAAACTTGTAATACTGTGTCATTCAAATTTAAAAAGAAAAAATTAGTAGCAAGAAAGTATACAAAAGAAAAAACAAAAACACATAATTGGATAACTTGGCTGGGAGGATGAACAAGAGGATATGCCAAAGTCGTATGGTGTGAAATAGAGTAGGCCATTGGCACCCTTCACCATTTCTATGTTAACGTCGGGGTGTATACACACGTGTAATTATATATGGTGCAAATTTTTAAAAACAAAAAAGGAGAAAGAAAAAAAGAAAAAACCTCAGCCATTGGTTGAGTACGATAGGCTATCCATAATCTCATCCTGTCTTGGTTTTATTTCACTCACTCCCATCACACACTTGCTGATCTCTCGATCTGCTGTTCATTAAAATTAATATCCTGAGCGCAAGCAAGCCTTGCTAGCTCCAAGCATGGCTTCATCGGCTGCTATTCTTTCTGTGGCCAAACCATCTCCTCAGGTTCCATTAATTCATGCATTGCAGCTAGCTAGCTTAATTCTCATGATCTTAATTCAGTCATATATATATGTGTGTCACTTTTCTATTGGGTGATGTGCTCAAACTAAATGAGATAGTTATTCAAATGTTATGTTTTAATGAATTTGCAGGCAAATGGAATGAAGGGGTTTGCAGAGTTCTCTGGTCTCCGCAACTCATCATCATCAGCTTCCTTTGCTTTTGGATGGAAGACCTCAGACGATTTTTCTTCTGTCATTGCCCTCCAGACCTCAGCTGTGAGTAGTAGTAGTAGTACTTCTGCTTTTCTAGCTTATTAATGTCTTTTTCATTTTGGGTAACTTAAAGCAGAGCTTTTGCATCAACATGAGTCCTATATGCAATAAAACTACTTGACTACGTTTGTGAAAAATCCAAACCAAATTTTTTCACAAATTCTCGAAGATGACACCACTTTTAATTGAGTTTCATCATTGTTAGTAGATAGTGGTTTATAAACATGATTTATGTAACACCATTCTTTATTTGTATCATATTTTTCATATCACATTGGTGTCGTACTGTCTAATATTACATTGATATCTATAATCTATTAGAGGTGGGACGATCCACTTGTATTGGTGGGTCCCACCTCTCTATAAAATATTGTCACATAAAAATATTTTGAAGTACAACTGTACAACTATATAAAATATTGTCACATACAAATATTTTGAAGTAGAACTAGCTAAAATAATAGAAAAACAAAATGAATTGTTGTTATTTGGGTTTTGGGATGTGTTTGTATTTGTATTTGTAAATGTACGTGATTATTAATTAACTTGTAATTGTGAAGGTGGGAAGTAGTGGAGGATACAAAAGAGGAGTAACGGAGGCAAAGCTTAAGGTAGCTATTAATGGGTTTGGAAGAATTGGAAGGAACTTCTTGAGGTGCTGGCATGGACGCAAGGACTCCCCTCTTGATGTTGTCGTCATCAACGACACCGGTGGCATCAAGCAAGCCTCCCACCTCCTCAAGTACGACTCCACCCTCGGTATCTTCGAGGCTGATGTCAAGCCCGCCGGAGATGAAGGCATTTCAGTTGACGGCAAGGTCATCAAGGTTGTGTCTAACCGCAATCCTCTTAACTTGCCTTGGAAGTAAGTTCGTTAGCCACTTTATTTTGTTAAGAGTAATGTTGGATATATTTTTTATATCATATTGATATTATATATCTTATAGAGATGAAACTCACTTATACGTTGCAGGGACTTGGGAATTGACTTGGTGATAGAAGGGACTGGTGTGTTTGTTGATAGGGAGGGTGCCGGGAAGCACATAGAGGCAGGGGCAAAGAAGGTGCTTATCACCGCCCCTGGGAAAGGCGACATCCCGACTTATGTGGTCGGGGTGAATGCCGACGCCTATGACCCAGCGGAACCTATAATTAGCAATGCATCTTGCACCACCAACTGCCTTGCCCCATTCGTCAAGGTCCTCGACCAAAAATTTGGTACGCAATACTAAAATCTAATTTTCATCGAACTCGGGTGTCAAATTGAATTTTGATTCTAGTCCTTTGACCGTAGGCATCATCAAGGGCACAATGACCACCACACACTCCTACACCGGGGACCAAAGGCTCCTGGACGCCAGCCACCGCGACCTAAGGCGTGCACGTGCCGCTGCCCTCAACATTGTCCCCACCTCAACCGGGGCAGCAAAGGCGGTGGCCCTGGTCCTCCCGAGCCTCAAAGGCAAGCTAAACGGCATAGCTCTCCGTGTGCCCACTCCCAATGTGTCCGTGGTGGACCTTGTGGTCCAAGTTACCAAAAAGACCTTCGCAGAAGAAGTGAATGCTGCCTTCAGAGACAGTGCCAACAAGGAGCTGGCGGGTATTCTCTCTGTTTGTGACGAACCCCTTGTTTCGGTCGATTTTAGGTGCACCGACGTGTCATCCACAGTCGACTCGTCGTTGACGATGGTGATGGGAGACGACATGGTGAAGGTCATTGCTTGGTACGACAACGAGTGGGGTTACTCGCAGAGGGTCGTAGATTTGGCTCACATTGTCGCCAACAACTGGAAGTGATCGAGCATCATCATTCAAACTAGCCAGCTAGCTAGCTACGGATGTCTTTTTTCATATATATATATATATATATATTTTTTTTCTGGTTTTTCGCTAATTGTTGTTTCTTCTCTTGTATGGCCTGCGTTCATAATTCCTATTTTTACTTTGAGAATCAATTATATAAAACGACGATGATCTCATGTTGTTATTAATATCAAACTTTCACCGAGTATTATGGAGTGATTTATAAACCAATTGGGGATATGGCAATGAGTATCTTATGCGTGGGACTGTTGCAATGGTGTTATTAATAGGCAAATTATAACATGTCAATTTTTAAAAATTGAGATATTCTTTTATAGGGCATCCTCTGCGGTCTACAATTCCACGACATATGAGAATTATATCATTGTGAGAGGAAGTCCTCATAAGACATACTTCATTTAAGAGTTAATGCTAAAGCTTTAAATCTTAAATAATATTCTTAGAAATTGTAATTGTTGGGTAGTTTAGTTGGAATGATTGTAAAATTATTTACTATGCAACTAAGTTCAATTTTTAATTTCACCCCTAAAATTAATAAAAAAAAATTTCTTAAAAATTGTGGACTTAAATAATTTCACTCTTATGAGATAAAAATTTTGAACTTACATATTTAGTCGAAGTGATTATTACAGTATATCCGCCAGCATGGGCAGAGGCCTTGATTTAATCCAGTTGAAGACGAAAGTAAGACTTGTGCTTGGGCCCAAGCTAAGGTCATACCATCAATTCCCTTAAACTTGTTTTATCTAAGGCTGCCTATCGGTTGGTTTGATTCGATAATCGGGCTTACCAAAACAAAAAATTCCGATATTTAATTTTTGGTTTTGTTAATTTTAGTATCTCATACTTTTGGTTCATTTTTCAGTTTAGCTTCAGTTTATTTTAAGTATATCTTTGATTCATTTTCAGTTTAATTATTAATACTAATTATATCACAATATAAATTGTAATTTAATTAAATATGATGCATAACATATAATGATAGATAGATATATATATATATTTGCACTAGTAGTATTGGTAGTTTAGTATAGTACTATTATTAATAGAAATAATATTAATATTAGTATTTCAAATAATATATATATTAGTGCAAGTAGTTTAATAATATATATGGAGACTTAGAGTGCAGTATATTTTATGAGTCTTTCTTAAACTAAGACCGATAGTGATTTAGAGTTTTTAATCAAGTCATTTTATTTTTCTTTTTTGACAGTTTTATGTTAGATTTTAACTCCAGAATTTTGGGCTTCGCTCAAAATCTCGAAATTAAAATCTAATATGCAGCTTCTACAAAGTCCACTCTATATCCTAGAAGGGGAAATACTCTTCAAATCAGGGGGGGAGGGGGTGGATTTTATTATGAATTAAAATGATTTTCTTATAAATTTTAAAACACTCATGATCTCCATCTAAAAACTTTTTTTCTATAAGACTCAAACATAATTATCTCTAATTTATATTAGTATCTATCATATTTATTTAGTATGTATATATACCGATAAATATGAATACTATTTATAATATATATATGCATTACTTACCTAACAATGAGGTTCTTATTTTTCTAAAAATGATAGCCTTTACTTTATTAGAAAATGACTCTATATCTTAACCCACATTTTTTATAACATTATATATTTATATTTTCTTATAGTTAATTTATAATATTAGTATTTTAGTATTTATGTTATTAACATAATAGTATTATACAAACATATATATTACTAAATTTCGATAATTGTTTTGTTTTTTAAGTAAATATTTTAATTTTTTTTATAATAATTGATTTGGTTTCTTTTGATAATTGGTTGGTTTACAAACTTTTTTCAATTTTTATCAAAACCAGAACAATTTTTTTTATTTTTTTCGAATTATAAAAATCAGTTTACCAAATCAAGAAAATTTTTGCAATCCTCTTCTCTTTTGCAATTAGGGAAAGAAATTTACCTATAATCGGAAAAGTTTTTGAGATTAGTACAAGTGATAAAAAAAAAATGGAGACAAATCAACTAACTTAATAGAACTAGTAATTTAATAGTATTTCTCTTTATAATGTTAAAGGTAAAAGAAAAAAAGATGTTGAAATGGTTAGAATTAGAATATGTCTAGAACTAGGATGATCCCGTTGATAGTTTATGTATATCCCCTTTTTCGTATTCTAGAGTCGTACACAATTCAACCCAATATTGAGCCTATTGAACTCTATCGGCCTAACTCAAATCAATAGCTAGGCGGCTGGTCGTGTTGACCAAACTTTGACCATCCCAGTAAATCAGACGTCAAACATCTTTCAACTTTAGTCTTTACTAGCAAAAGAACAACCCCTCGACCAACAAAAGCAAAAAAAACAACCCCAACAGCAATGCACCGACTCAAAGGAATGATGGCTCTGGTGCCAATTACAAATTTGCCCACAAGAGTTTGCATTGTCTTTATTCTTGATTTCAAAACATAATCCGAGGTATTCAATGCTTTCAATGCCATAACAAATTAAAAAAAAATTAAAACATCTTATTTGGTGTTGGGGACACCTTAACAACCCCATTAAATATAAATGTTTTCAATGCCATGTTATTGAAGGTCAAAGAAGAAGATAATAATCTCTTTATTAGTGAGGAGGAAACCCAGATTCTCAGATTTAACTTTTTTTGCTAAGCAGATTCTCCATTTATTAAACATAATAATATACTTTAGTTGCAGGTACGTAATTATGAATTTTGCATACCATATAGTTGATTATTAAATGAGTTCATTAATATATAATATATAGGTACTGATATTTAATTTTATTAATCAAAACCACTTTAAAGTCTCATTCTGCCTTTGCGGATCAACTACTATAAACTCATTCTTCATTTGCTGACACTAAATCATTACTAGATCCCAAAATATTATGCAGACACTACACCACCACTAGATCCCAAAATACCATATAAAAATAGACATAACAAAAACATAACATGCATATATCTTCCAAAATACTAGCATCAACCAAAACGAAAAACTGAAACTGCAAGTCTGCAACTTCAATAAAATACAGTTTCAACAGTTTCAGTTCACTTGCAGTTTTTAAAATTGTAGTTTATGCAGTTTCAGTTTATTTACAGTTTCAGAAACTGAACTAAAAAAAAAATCAAGAACCTACTACTGATAAGGAAGGCACGAGGGTGAAGTTGGCTTCCCTAATAACTTTCTAGGCATTGTTATAGAGAGGAACTTGGCTTGTTCTTCGGCAACGTCGCGACAAGGCCGAGATCAGAGTCAACATCGGAGCTCCGATCAAGTATGAGGGTTGCTGGGTGTTCCGAGCTCTCAGGGATGAAGAGGGAAGAGAAATGAACTTAGGGGTTGTCCTCTCGTCGCCATCCATGGTCGGATGTACACACATGCCGTCGAAGAAAGTTGCAGTGAGAGAGCAAGAGAAAACACAGAGAGAGTGATTGGGGAGAGAGAAATAGAGTGATGAAAAAGAAGATAAATTTCAGAAATGAGAGAGAGAGACGTGAGAGAGTTTAAGAGAGTTTTAAAAAAATAAAAAAAATGAGTAACCATTGGATTGTTTTGATGGCTAAAATAGAAAGCTTGTACCAATTGGTACCAACTCAATTAATAAAATTAAGCTAATTGTTATATATTAATAATAATAATATTAAAAGTTAAAAATTATAATAAAAATGTAGTATTGAGTAATTATTTTTTATTAAATATTATAAACTAGCAGCTATTAAAAAAATTTATTTTTCTTTTCTTTCTTGTTGCTTTATATGTGAAGGATATTGTAGACTTTTTAGTCTTGTAGAATAGGCTAGTAGCACTTTCTTGTTTTTTAAGACCACCGACATAATGTGCGTGCGTGCGTGAGAGAGAGTAAAGAGAGAGGTTGGGCAACAAATTTAGCTTAGATTTAAGTAATTTAACATTTAAGACAAAGAAAGAGGCCAGATAAGACTTGGGACCTGCATTGTCTGTGCCTCTGTGGCCATTCCTCTCCATCCATTTCATTGTCTTTTTTATTATATACTATACTATTCTGATCAAGTGATCATATATTATTATTCTAATCAAAGGCACAGCCGCACAGGTCCTCAACTTCTGCAGCTTAATACAAATTCCAAAACCCAATACCGAAGTGATCTCTTTCTTTAAGAAGATTGGAGTATTCAGTATTCTCTTCCATTCCCACATGGTCTGCTGCTTCATGTCAGTGAGGGCTTTAGTTAATGTCTCATTATAAGCTTTATCTTCACTTTCCTTAGTAATATGCAATTTATCTTACATTCTTACCTATATAATTTTTGTGTAATGATTTGTCTGATTTTAGAAACTTATTCCAGCCTAGCTAATGGTAATATGTGGAAAGGTGATATGGGGTTGGTGTTTGTTTGTTTCTTTGGTGGACTAATCAGATTACTACTATAAGTAATACCCCACATAGATTAAACATTCAATAAATGCTGAGAACATTTCCCCATAATGGTCATTTCCAAGTTGGGTAGCTTGTGGAGCTTTTTGGTAGTGAGTCTAGTGACAGAGAAAAACCCACACACTTTTGCGCCTCTCTCTCTCTCTGCCTTTCTACTTTGCTGCATTTGGTTTGAAATGCTGAGGCTTGAACTGGTTTTGTCAAGTTGTTGAAGTGCTGGATCTGGTTCTTGTTGACTGGGCCTCAAATGGGTTTGTGAATTTTCTCATTTTTGGTTTCTGGGTTTGAAGGTTTCCTGCTGCTTCTTTTTAGATTTTAGTCTTGACTCTGCTATTATGTGCTTACCTGAAATGGGTTTTTGAGGATTTCAATGCTGTGGTTTAGTTTTTGTAGATTTCTTGGTCATATTGAGGTTTCAAGTTTCTGTTAGTGGACTTGGTAATTTATTTGTGTACTTCTTCATAGCAGTTCAGTTGAGAGGTTGAAGAAGAAAAAATGGCTCCAAGCATAGATTTTTCTAGGTGGTGGTCAAAGGATAATACAAGTAAGGGTAATCCAGTGGTGGTGACCATGGAGAACCCCAATTACTCTGTACTGGAGATAAATGGTCCTGATGAAGTATTTAGGCCAGTTGATAAGGACAGAGGCAAGAATGCTAAGCAATTTACATGGGTTTTGCTTCTAAAGGCCCATCGAGCTGTTGGCTGTGTTGCTTGGCTTGGAAATGTTCTTTGGGCATTGCTTGGTGCCATTAAAAAGAGGTTGATATATGGGCAAGGAGTTACTATGGAGAACGAGAAATCTGGCAAAGGAAGGTTGTTGTATAGGGTCATTATGGCATTCCTAGTGATGGCTTTGGCTTTTCTGGCTTTTGAAGTGGTTGCACACTTGAAAGGTTGGCATTATTTCGAGAGCAATAGCTTGCATATCCCCCAGACTTTGGAGATTGAAGGGTGGCTTCACTCAGTTTATGTTGCATGGTTGGAGTTCCGGGCCGACTACATTGCACCTACAATTCAAGCTTTGTCTAATTTCTGTGTTACTCTCTTCTTAATCCAGTCCGCAGACCGTATGCTGCTGTGTTTAGGTTGCTTCTGGATCAAGTACAAGAAGATTAAACCAAGGATTGAAGGAGATCCATTTAAGTCAGATGATTTGGAGGGTTCTGGATGTAATTATCCAAAGGTCCTTGTTCAAATTCCCATGTGTAATGAGAGAGAGGTAACCATCTCAATGCTTTTTCTCTGATTCATGTTTTACAGGTGAAACTACTGTGAGAATTACTAAATTTTAATAGATCTTTATTAGTAGCCTTATGAATGGAAAAAAGTAACTACCTAAATATAACAGTCCAAATGATGTTTTAGGCACTGTCCTACTAGTTTCAATAGATTATTCATTATATTGGTGACAATGACTTTATCATAAACTGTATTTAGGTATATGAACAATCTATTTCAGCAGCATGCCAACTTCATTGGCCCAAAGAACGCATGTTGATTCAAGTTCTGGATGACTCCAATGATGAGAACATACAGTGGTTAATTAAGGGAGAGGTAGCCAAGTGGAGCCAAAAGGGTGTCAATATCATCTACCGTCATCGTTTGGTTAGAACTGGTTATAAAGCTGGGAATCTCAAGTCTGCAATGAACTGTGATTATGTGAAGGACTATGAATTTGTTGCAATCTTTGATGCTGATTTCCAGCCAAACCCTGACTTCCTCAAGCTGACAGTTCCCCATTTTAAGGTGGCTAGATCTCTTATAGCTCTTTCTTTGTAGTTTCTAACCATTATTTGCTTTAGGTGACTAATTTTAATTTCCATTGTAACTTGTGTGGTAGGGCAATCCTGAGCTGGGGTTGGTTCAGGCAAGGTGGGCTTTTGTTAACAAGGATGAGAACTTGTTGACGCGCCTCCAAAACATCAATTTGTGCTTCCACTTCGAGGTGGAACAGCAGGTTAATGGGGTTTTCCTTAATTTCTTCGGTTTCAATGGTACTGCTGGAGTTTGGAGAATCAAAGCACTTGAAGAATCCGGAGGCTGGCTTGAGCGTACAACAGTTGAAGACATGGATATAGCAGTTCGTGCCCATCTTAATGGTTGGAAATTCATATTCCTCAATGATGTCAAGGTAATTTTAATTAATATAGTTTCTGAATCCAAGCCAACCTCTCTTGATTCTCTGTTTAGTTCCTGCAATAGATGTGACTATTTGGTTTTGGGTCATAAGTTGATAAATCTTTAGAAATGATTTTGTATCTAATCAGAAATTATGTGCAATTTTCATTTTTCACTTATGTGGTATTTTTCTGAGCAGTCTAAAGATTCTTAAATGATGCCTCAAATTTTAAAACTGATTTTCAGGCCCTTTGTGAACTTCCTGAGTCTTATGAAGCTTACAGAAAACAGCAGCACCGTTGGCATTCTGGTCCAATGCATCTCTTCCGTTTGTGCCTTCCAGCTATTATTAGTTCAAAGGTACTCTTAATTAGATTCTTCTCTTTGATCAATGTATTTTTCTGAATAGTCTTGTTCTGATAGTGTACTAAATGCCATATTGCAGCTTATGTTCTGGAAGAAGGCAAACTTGATACTACTATTCTTTCTTCTTAGGAAGTTAATTCTCCCATTTTATTCTTTCACATTGTTTTGCATAATACTTCCTTTGACCATGTTTGTCCCTGAAGCTGAGCTATCCATGTGGGTCATTTGCTATGTGCCTGTATTTATGTCATTCCTGAACATTCTTCCTTCCCCTAGATCTTTCCCCTTCATTGTCCCTTACCTTCTGTTTGAAAACACAATGTCTGTGACCAAATTCAATGCTATGGTATCCGGGTTGTTCCAGTTGGGGAGCTCATATGAATGGGTGGTCACCAAGAAGGCAGGTAGATCATCAGAGCCTGACCTGTTAGCTGCAGAGGAGAGGGAATCAAAGGCCATGAATCACCCACAACTTTACAGAGGAACTTCTGATAGTGGTCTCTCTGAGCTTAACAAACTAAAAGAGCATCAAGAAGCGGCTCCAAAACCTCCTGTAAAGAAATTGAACAAGATCTATAAGAAAGAGCTAGCTTTGGCTTTCTTACTGCTGACTGCTGCAGTTAGGAGCCTTCTATCAGCCCAAGGGGTACACTTTTACTTCCTACTATTTCAAGGTGTATCATTTCTATTGGTGGGTCTTGATCTAATTGGTGAGCAGATGAGCTAGAGATTTGGGGCACAAAAAAATTATGGTGAAGATAAAAATAAAGGGTGAATAAGAGATGACAACCAATTTGGTTTTCAGCTTGGTGCCCAAAATTGGCACACAGGTAGATGCAAATAGCTTCTTCTCATTAGAATTACCCATATAGATTTTGTTTCCTAGCCTCTTTGTCCTTGTATTGCTGAAACCAACTTTTTGGTTTATCTGTGACATAGCCAAGTCTTCAACGTCATATCCTCTCACACCATCTTCTTGTTTTCTTCTTTGGTTCTAAATTATTGATGGTTGTTGTTTGTCTTTGTATTGCTGATTCTGTGTGTTTGGTGTTCTTACATGAGCCACGTTGTACTCCAATACCAGCTAGGTTGAGTTCTGTAGGCAGGTGTTTGGTTTTTTTTTTTTTTTTTTGGGCCAGGAAGGCAGGTGTCTGTTTGAGTCTTCAAATTTTACACATGTAAAACTCTGTATATTGCATCAGTTCATTTTATACCAAGACTCAATTTTTTTATTTTTTTTTTTTGTCTCTTTGGAAATAACAAATAGCAAAAATTAGTGTCGGCAGGCAGTGAAGATCCTGTTGCTCATACATGTGATCCATTGCACTCAAAGCATATTGCTGACCCTGGATTTGCTAATTAAGCTTGGATACTGGTGCCCTAAGACATGTCCCACATTGGACCCCACATTCCTATATTAATCGTTTCACAACTAATGGTTTTTGGGTGTATGCCATAGTTATTCCAATAAAGGAATCCATCAATGAACCCCTACCTAGCTCATGCAAGTCATGTGGACCTAATCAACTCCTTCCAGAGCATTGCTTTTTATAGTTTTGAACACTTTGAAGCCAGCTTTCCACTTGTTCTTTTTTTTTTTTTTTTGGATAAACAGCTTTCCAGTTGTTTTGCCTTACTTTTTTGCAAGTATGATTAATGTTGTTTTGCTAAAACTACCACTCTCATAAATGAATTATAGGTTTTCCTTTTTTCTTTCTCCCCTAAAAAATGATTACATCTGCCCAAGTTTTATGTGTCACATAAAGAAAAAGTCTTTTTGGTTAGCTGTGAATCTACTTTTTCCTTCATCCTCACAATGTTTGCAACTGTAGACTTTACTATATCTCTCATGGGAAGCAAATGCACCCTTTTGATCACTTGATAAGACTAAATTAATAACTACTTCATACGTACCTTTCATTGTCCCTGATAACATTCATAAATGAGCTAGCTAGCACCACCAGGCACCAGCACATCCTTTTGCCTTTTGCTTTGTTGAGTGTAATTTGGGATCAAAAGCTAGCAATTTCAAAAAAAAAAAAAAAAAGCTGTGGTCAGATTCGCTGCAACAATTATTGCGTATACATTTTATATGTTTAAAGCGTGAGCATATATGCACATTCCGTTTAAGTTTTCTCATTTTGCACATCGGAAAGCTATAACTAGATTGAGAGTTCAGATTCAGTACTACATGACACTTCTGTTCTTTTACACAAATGGATCAACTTAACAGACTTCATTAGACACTAATCGCATTCTAATCAATGAATACAGATCTACTATGATCTTTTAGTGATCACATGCATGCATGCACTCATTAAAGATGGTGTCCTCTAGCATGCATGTATCGGTTAAGGAGCAAATTGCGTGAGCCCTACAAGCTTGGAGGTTTATGGCCTACTAGCATGGTCCATGTTTTTGGGTGGTTTCCTCCATGTGGAGAGAAGTTGACAACCCATTTGACCTATTTGCATGTATACATCAGATACACGTCATTACCTATATCACGTATGATTGTAAATCATGCATAGTTTTTTTAAAATTATTTTTTTGCTCTGTTTAGCAGAAGAATGGAATCAGAACCTACCCTTCATCTCATTCATCCATGTCACTTCAGATAAGGCTTATGGGCGTCATTAGTTGATAGTTTCTTGCTTGCTAGGCAAGGGCTTAAGTGCCTAACCTTTCCCTCATTATCATAAACTAATGTCTTATGGCGCGATGGTGTTGTTTAGGGGTGTGTTTCGGCCTGATCGGATCGGAAATAGGGTGTTCCAATTCCAATCCAAAAAATTTTGGAATGGAATTTATGTTCCAATTTTCATTCCAAAAAATCGGAATTTCAACATCTCATTCCGATTCGGAATTTTCGGATTTCTCGGAATTTTTGGAATTTTTCGGAATATAACATTTTCGGAACTTTCGGATAAACATTTGAAATTTTCGAATAAAAAATCGGAATTTTCACATTTTCATAATCCCATTAATCGGCTATTAGCTATTGTATCTTTTCGTCGGCATTAAATTTTTAGGCGCGAACTAATCGTTCTTATGTATGATATATATTATGCATGTTATAAGAGAAATAAATTACGTATGTTATAAGCGAAATAAATTATGTATGGTATATATTATGTATGTTATAACAGAAATAAATTATGTATGATATATATTGTGTATGTTTAATGATATATATTATATATTATAATATACATAATATATAAGAGAAATAAATGTCACTATGAATGTATAATAGGCTTAATAGCACATATCTTAGAGGTGTAGGATTAATCTTTGGACCTCATCCAACATTGTTAGAATAAATGTCACTAGTAGATACATGTTACTCACATATATATATATTGTTTGAAATTTTGAATATAATAAGCTTAAATATTTAGTAATTAGTAATTACAATTGGTGGGATATTCTAGTTGGAACAACTGTAGAATTGCCCCATATCTTCAATTCCCTCCCTAATAAAAAAAATAGTAATTACATGTACGGAAAAATGTGGGTGTTTGTGTTACCAACTTACCATTTATGTTATTATGATACACATATATTTATAATGTACATATGTTTATATTAATAGTATTAGTCATCTTTTTTAAAATATATGTTATATGTATCATACTAAATAAATGATAAAATATATAATATTAATATAAATATGGAATAAATTGGCATAATTTTGGAAATATCGGATCGGAATGCCTTCGGAACATTTTGGAATTTTTCGGATCGGAATCGAAATTTACATAAACATTCCAATTCCAATCCAATTTTTTTCAGAATTTTCGGATTTCGGCATTTTCGGATTCGGAATAAAATTGGAAATTTTCGGATAAGAATCGGTCGGATTCGAATTTTCCAATCCAAATCACACCCCTAGTGTTGTTAGACTGTTTATCACTGTTTAGACAAAAAAAAAAGTTTTAAAACTAACTAATTAACAAGTTAATACGAAGCTAACAACTTTTTTGGACCCATCACACGATTTAATTTCATAATTTGAACAGTTCATTTTTTAGGCCACACTTCAAATATCATCTTTGTAAAAAAAATCTCCAAAATCATAAGTCATTTAGTCATTTTATTATAATAACATGCTTTTATTGAAAACAATGTTCGTCTACTTATTTGATCATATTTAGATTACTAAATAATTTATGATTTTATTGATTTTTTGTCATGATGCCTTTGAAATGGAGCCTAAAAAGTAGACAATTTAAATTATGAGATTAATCATGTGGTAAATCTAAAAGAGTGGTTAGCTTTGTATTAATTTACTAGTTAGTTAACTTTAGACGCTCCTCTTGTTTGATATGTAAAAAAGATTGATTCTTTTTATTTGACTTATATGTATTTATAAATACTCAATAGATGTAAACTTTTCCCAACAGATGCAATTTCTTTTAACGTACTGTCATACCCTTTCACTATCAAGTCTCTTTGTCAAGCTCTTTCCAGTCAGTGTGCCACCCCCTTTCATCAAATGTCTCTTTGTCAAGAGTTACTTTTCATGCTACCAAAACAAAGAGAGCTACTTTTCAATTGGTGTGTTTGTTGGCGCACCAATTTTATGGTACACCTTTACACACTCAATCCCTCTATGTGCAACCATACCATGATCATCATGAAAATCAATACAATATTGGTTATTGATGATCAACATAATCACATGCTACTTGCCACCAAGAATTTAGGCCAAAATATAAGACAGACATCATCAAGGCATCAATTATATATGTTAGTTGGTAAGAATATTAATGTTATGTTGGTTCGTTTTAATGACAGTACCCTTTTGTAGCTAGGCTGCCTGCCTAGCTTTATGCCCTTTAAAACCTTCTTTGCAATAGATCATAGCTAGCTCTAAGTTGGTGTTGTATTAATCAACTTAGTGTAAAGTCTTTTATGTGCTGCATAGAGTGCATGCCTCTATGTCCTCCTGCCCACCCCTAAGTTAATAACTGACTGAGCAGCTGTGGGATTGAACCCTAAACTCCATGTTTCAATCCTCCAACCTCATTTAAGAGAATAAAGAAGTGTCATTAGGCCAGAGGGCCATTGGTTGTTGGGCACCACTTGGGTGCACAGTATGAGGCACTTGGTATTGAACCTCTTTGTTAGATATATGCTACAATTTTAATAAGAAAAAAAATTATAAACCAGCTCTCCCCTGTAAAAGTGCAAGTGAGAAAACAAGAAGGAAATATGTCGGATTTTCTGGATTACGATGTTTGTTGTGCAAGTGAGGACCAAAAAAACAGATGGTAAGAAACCACCGATTAGACAGGTCTGGAATATGCAGAATGTTTCCAGTTTATTCTTTCAACAATTTTTAGCTTTTATATCCAGAAGCAATAACAGTTTTGACTTTGAAAATAGCATTTACCTTTAAATAATTGAATAATTTGTATACCTGTATGCGTGTCACCTCCTATACTTTCATTTCCCCACTTTCACCTCCTGCACTGCATGAGAACCCACTTCCCAGTTGAACATTTATAATGCAAAATTCATTGAAAATGACTCTTGTAACACATGAAATTATAGGCTTCAATAAGAAACTGCACTTGTATATTTCAAATTAATTTGAATCACTTTCTGCTGGCTCAGTTTACCAGGGATTGATTCTTCTGCTGATCCCTACCCGCTGCCCTTTCTGCAGTTGTTTTTGCAACACCTTTACAACATGAGCTCCCAAGCTACAATTGATTACAGCATAATCTTTCACCTTTCTCTAAAATATTGTCATGTGAACTATCACTGATTTCCTCTAGGAGCAGAATAATCTTTCACCATTAAAATATCACTGCAAAACTTTTGGGGCACCTGTTGTAATGCTTTTCCTTCTTGCCATGCTTGCCCTACCGACACTCCTGGTCCTAGATGACGAACATATACAACAACCTGATCGTTGAAAGGATATGGATGTTTGACTGCAAAACAAAATGAAAAAAAGGTGCAGATTACTTGACATATATACTAGAGGTTTTAGTAAGCTCTAAGGGTTATTAATGGCCCTTGCAGAAGCTAACATTTGAGTAAACAGACAATTTATTGGCAAACAGCCAGTACCACAATGTCCCCAACTAATCCCTTAATGGAAAACACTAACTGATTGGCAGTTTCTATGACCAAGCAGTTTCAATCATATAGCTAAAGGAAGTGGCAATAGCATAAATTTGGTTTTGGAAAAATTGGGAACCCAAGGACCAGTGTGTTCAGAATACTTTTAACATATACAACAGATAGGTAAGAATGGTTAGGAATATACTATATGTGTGTGCACACAGAAATATGTATATATAGGGATCCTCTATCTTCAGTGGTTAAAACAAAACTCTCTTCAGGATAGACTTAACCTGGAGATCATAGTTCCTGGATGCCTGCACCAAGTGCTTCAAATACTCCACTTATCTTTAGAGATGTAGTTAAGATGATCTACCAGCCAAATTTATTAGATCAAAACATCTCTTCTCAATATTTTTCCTGGTATTTCTTAGCTTTTCCATGAGAAAGTTGGGAGTAATTTCCTTAAAACAAGTTAAAACCAAAAGAAATTATAGCAAAGAATGGACAATACTAATATGAGGACATTCCATTGGACATATGGAAAACACATACCTGGTCTTGGAAAGCCCTGTGGATATTCATCGAGATCAAACAGCCCATCCCCAAATTCATATGCTAGATCACAAGGTTGTTCAGTTGGCATTACTTCCTTAAGCTGTCTCACTACAAAGTACAATGGACTAAAGGAATTTGCTAGTCCAGTAAGAAATGACCCACCTGATTCAGTAAGTTAATTGTTCAGAGTCATATCAATAAACTTGATAAGTTGTAAGCAAATTAACCTTTTGCCTTGGAATTGCAAACCATGCAATGAAATAGTAGATTGAAACCATACATAACAAAAAATTGTTAAAATTTTCTACTAAAATATAAAACTATGGGTTACTATAAGAAACCCCAAGGAACATGTTAAATTTCAGTAATTTCAAAAGTCTGTGTTCCTCCCCAAGATACAAATAAACTTATTGCAAACCATATAAGGTACTGATGAAACACATGATGACTCACCATCAATAGATATACCATTGTATCACATTTAGAAAGATATTCAGTAACAAGGACATGCCTGTTAATATGCTTAGTTCGTGTGCTAAGAAACCCATACCAGTAGCTCTAAGTTATGCTCATAATGCTGAAGAGGAACTATATATTCTATATCATGGACCGAGAAAAATCTCACTTAGTAATCAATGAAGCTTCTTTATCTTAAGGTATGTCTTTCATAACTTGTCTTAAATAATGTATGTGAGGGTTAGACATTCAACAAAAGAAATTTTAATTTATCCTAACTTCATAAGTATGACGTAATAAGTTCAGCAACTGAAACTCCTAATTTAGACATATAACAACATGTTGTTTGAGGTCGACTCAATTGAACTACATACTTTCATTCATGAAACTCTCTTCAGCCTTAATAATAGCACCAATACTTAGACCTACTTCCTCATTTTAGAAATCATTAGGATAGATGTAAATGGGAAAATAAATATTACTAGAACTCAAGCCAACCCCCTTGACAATTTAGAAGAGATGAAATATACTGCATTCAACATAAACTTCAATTAAATTTTAAGTTTCATTATATATAGATGTATAATAAATAAAGCAAACTAAATAAGAAAAGATCAATAAGGGTAAAATAAATTACCTATAAATCTTCCGTAAATATTCCCATCCTTGCAAGAAAATATTGCCTGAGATTTACAGAACATCCAATTACAGAGTCTACAATACAAATATTTACGAAGAGAGGAAAAAAGGGAAAAATCAATAGGAGAACAGAATTTACCTTCTTGAAAGAATTTATCCAAGAAATTGGCATTGGTCCTATTAGAGAAAGAATTTATTGTTTCATTAATTTAATAAACACTAAACCAATAAACCACTTCCAAACAGATTACATTCATTTATAAAAAAAACTAATGGGTACATTCCAATTTCCAGTATGAAATGCAGATTTATGTGAGTTACCTCCATTTGCTCGGCAATTATAATATTCAAGAGACATTACACCATCTTCATTAGACAACAATTTAGATGCACTTCTCTTGGCTAACTTGGGATCCTCATATCGCGTGCCAGCTATCTCCCAAGCTCTTGATATGAGCCTACATAACAATTGTCCAAACATCAATGACTCTATTCAACCTAATAATTTCATAAAGAAAAATGCCTTATAAATTAAAGATACGTACATTAAGTGCCTTATCCATTCATGCCTTAGTATGCCTATTATAGTAAGACAGTAATGGAGATTCAATGGATTTTATAGTATAACATAAACAGATTACCTGGGTTCTAGCAAGCGCAGCAGTCGATGACGCCTTTCCTGGGGAATATCATCAATTTTTTTCCTGAAAAACACAAGCATGCATTTCAAAAATGGTAGCAGATTAAGAATTAATATTTATCAAACCAAACTATTGCTGCTAAGAAATTTTTCTTATGCACATTAGAAAAAAAATAAAAAAAAATAAAATCCATAAGATATGACAATCTTCCTTGCATTTCATGTTCAATTGAAAATCATATCTACTAAATATCAATCAGAATCAAGGACAAATAATGTTTCACCAACCACTCCACCAATTACTTAATAATAGTCTTATTTAGTCTTATAGGCACATCATTTGTTCTTTTTCTCAGCATTTTCACAACCAAAATTAGCATTGAAACACTACGTATGAAAATTAAAAATACTAAAATCTTCCAAGTGATTGACAGAATAACTTTAAAAGAATTAAAATTTAAAAATATGATAACAATTGAAAACTAACCAAAGATATGTGGCGGGATTATAAGAAGCTGAGTCCAGAGGAATCAACTCCCTAGGAGGATCAAGAAATGTGACAACATCTTGCTCATCCAAGTAAGCTTTTTTCCCACTCGGAAGAAATTCATATGGTTTCTCATCCCACGAAGATACATATGCTCTGTCACCTCCATTGACAGCACAACTTACACCAGAAGTATAGTGTAGAGACCCATTTCTGTACAACTGCAAACCTGCATGCCCAAATAAAGACCATTTCATACAATTGGAGACCTACAGGGCAAAAC
The DNA here is from genome assembly GCA_003254865.1 of Dryas drummondii. Lineage (NCBI taxonomy): Eukaryota > Viridiplantae > Streptophyta > Magnoliopsida > Rosales > Rosaceae > Dryas > Dryas drummondii. The sequence goes on from QANW01003611.1 coordinate 53,207, forward strand.
TACCAGAACATAACACACACGTACGTACATATATGTATACATGTATATAAAAATATATTTATGTCCGTAATTATACCCAATAAAAAGGGCTTTTAACTAAAGTGAATGCCTACATTTGGTTACAGAGAAACTGTGAGGAAAAAAAAAAATAATAATATAACAGAAAACCATAACTCTGTAGAGTACAGTTTCACATCCTTAGACAAATGAACACAACAAAATATGGCCGTTTGGTTGCAAATAAAATGCGAGAAAACAAAAAGATTAAAAATTTGAGCTTCATTTATCCAGTGACTTCGGACACACCGAAGATAAAGAACTAAACTTTAGCAAAACCAAATAATCAGCTCGTTCACTACCTAACATTTCAATGAAATTATGGGGTATTCATCTATTGTGCTTCCTTATCTCCACAACCAATCAGGAGCAAAAGATAAGCTAGCATTCCTCTTTCACTTGTTTTGGTATAATTGAGCTGTGGAGTTTAAATAGGAGTGATAAGATAAGCTCACCTTTGACAGAGTTATGTCGTAGACGCAGACACCTCTGGTACTGGAATTTGATTTGGCGGGAAATGAGTGATGGGTTGGAGGAGAAGAGACGAATGGGATGGTTGAAGGTTGCTGTTGCCGCCTCTGCCTTCATTTGCTTCTTATTAATGGAGAAAGAGGTTTTGGGTTTCAAAGGATACTCTTTGGAATGAATCTTAAGAAGAAAGCCACTTTCTTTTCAAGTCAAACCAAACTTGAACACCTGGCAGTCGGCTTTGGTGTATCCTACAACCGGGAATACCAGATTACTGCTCTCCATTTTCCAATTTATCATCATCATCATCAGACATCACCTCTTCCGATCTCAACTGCTTGTATAAACTGTCACTATTTGAAGTGTTCCCCCATCTCTCTCTAATTGACCACCAAGACATATTTGTCTCAAAACCGCTGAATCAAACCCAATTGAATTAGCAATCTTACTGTAGCTTTCCATCAAATGCTTCTCCAAACTCAATCTCTCACAACCCATTTGGCTCTTCCACTCACTCCCTCGAAATGCATTCCCAAAACCCAATTTTTCACTCCTCTAAAACCGAACCCATTTCGCAGAACTCAGTTTAGAACTCTAAGATGCTCCCTTTCGACGGTTTCAGAGCTGACCCACTTGGAAAAAAGGAGCCATAAGCCCTTTCCGGCTGAGGTTTCAAGGACTATCATGGAGTTGGTCTCTGTGGGCACACTTTCTACTATGACCCAAGAGGGTTGGCCTTTGGGAATTGGCGTTCGCTTTGCGGTTGACCAGGAAGGGACTCCAGTGTTGTGCTTGAATTCCTCTAATAGGCAGTTCTCTATTGACAGGAGGTCTAGCTTCCATGTCCAGGTGCTTGTCTCATTGTACTCAGTGTGTGTGTGCGGGCGCATTTGTTTAGAGGCTTAAAGGGCTCTACTTTTCTATGCTGGATGGTGTTGATTATAAAATTTCATTTGAGTTTTGAGGTTAATAAGGTGTGATTGTTGTTTCTTTTGTACACAGTTAGAGCAGTGTGGGCTGCGGACGCCTCAATGCACGATATTAGGTAGCGTTGACAAACCAGAAGACAGGATGGTTTTGAAGGTAAACTATATTTGCTCAAGTCCCAGCGGATTATTTTAAATTTCTTTGTTACTTATCAATTTATCATGTATGTTACAATGTAATTTGCTAGATGTTTTTGTGATGCTTAAATTGTTTAAAGAGAGCATCTTGAAAGCATAATTGTTGTTGCTGATTTTTGGGGACTAAAGATGGAATTCGAATTCACTATGAAGGATGCAGAAGTAGAAAGTAATACATTTAAGATGCTTGGTTTTTTGTTGAACTACCATAGTCTTCAACTAACTATAAATAATCCATTTCAAGTTATGATTGCATTGTTTGCATTAGAATAGAATATTAGGATGGTTATTGCTGACTGCATTGCTTTTTTCAAGTACATATTAGATCTATCTCTCCTATTTCTGGCTTGCATAACCTTTAAGCAGTTTGATTGATGATTGACTAATATGTATCATATAATGGTTTTGGGGTGCAATTTATTGTTTTGGGTGTGATATGCAGTTTTGACATTAGGATTGGGTTGGAATTTGGATTATGTATGGGTGCGACTGGAAACTGACTATAAGGGCAGATAATCGAAAAAATATTTTAACCTTATAACGGTTCCTAGGAATCTCACCTAGAAGAAGTTTAATGAAGCCTCGCCATTAAAAGAAAGTGAGCTTGCCTAATTGTTTTGTATCTCTTACAAAGCCTTGTTTATAGAGAGGCAATCTAGATTTCTAATATGAAAAGGATATGGATTTCCAAATATTAAAGCAACATAAGTTAAACCCAAACAAGCAAATCTAAATAGGAAATCATTTTCCAGATACCCAGGATGGCTGCAATGTGAGGCAGTTTGTTTAAGTAGTCTTGGTGTGGATTTTCAGACCCGGATGTGTGACCTGTGTCTGTACCACTTTAAAGTATTGGCTTGGCAAGAGCCTTACTTACAGTTAAGACTTAGTTGGTTGTCCAGTTTTTTCACTGACATCAACTCCGGCATGATGTGGTTGGATTTGTTTTATGGAGTCGGTTCTCCAACCAAAGCATAGACAGGCTCATTTACGTATGTGTAGTTGCTTTTTTATTGCTATTAATCCATTTACAGCTCATAAAAAGCATTAGTGGGTGATCTGTTTGTTGATGTAGTTTGAGAATTAAATCCTAATTCCCACCGTCACGGTGTACAAGCAATAATTCGATGAAAGATAAAGAACAAACACAGCCTAGAAAATAGAAAATAATAAACCAACAAGCACACACAATCACACCGAGATTTGTTACGAGGTTCGGCAAAATTCCTGCCTACATCCCCGGGAGAGATCTCCGTTCTTCACTATGAGGATAATAAGTATTAAGATTACAATTGGACTAAATCACATAACCCAATCCCCAAATCCCTTGTACGCCCTTTCACAAAGTGTTTCCCAAGACCCCTAGATCTCTCACCCAAGATTAATTCCCTAATCTTGATCTCACCAATTCTAAATTGTGTGCCTCCTAAGAATCCTAAGGACGTGCTCACTCTAATCTGATTCTCTCACGTTTTTCTAAGCCCCTAAGGTCCTATTTATAACCATAGGCCTTAGATTACAATCCTAGATAAAGTAGGAAGAAAGTTAACTTTGAGTAGGAAATAGGTTTCCTTTATACACAAGGAAAACCTCAAAACTTGCCCAAAATGAAGTCCAAAACGCACCAGGAATTAATAACCTTCCAACACCTATTTGAACTCCTAACTTCATCCTAGAATACCATGGAAATCCCCCATGAACCAAGAAATCTTCAAATACGAGCCAAATTAACAACAATCTCCACCTTGGCGAGCATATCATGCAAATTACCTTGCACCAAATACCATTGGCCTTGACCTTGTACCAACTACACATAACCCGAATCAAGAAACTATGGTCCACCCTTGATTCGCACGGCCAATACCTATGTGCAGCTGCATCGTGTAACCAATTACCAGTTAGCACCGAAGAGGGGCCTCGATTCACCCCCTCCTCTAGTAGGATCTCCTTTCTCACCATCGTTTGAACCTTGGAAACATGTCACAACCGTCTCTGCTGTACCCGCAAACGAGACCTTCCTCAAGCGCTTGATTTCTTGTGCATTCCGTTTCCAACCAACCATCGAGGTTTGAGTTCCTATCAAACGATATAAACCACCACACTTCTCTCCCTTTATTAGGACCATGCTTCCATGAGTAATTTTCATGACTCCGCCTGCTATGAAAACTAGGTAGCGCTTGGAATCCAACCTACTCAAGGATATCAAATTCCTTTGTAGCTTTGGGACGGGACATAAGCGACTCCACCCAAAGTATGCTCCACCCCATTGAACATCTTGATCTTCACCATTCCAACCTCCATGACGTCAACTTTGGACCCGTCGGGCAAAGAGAAAGATCCTCCCTTTGATTCTTGAAACTTTTCAAAATATTCTTTCCTAGAGCATATATGGTGAGTAGAACCTGAATCCAATATCCAATCACCATGAGAAGAAGTGTTACCTATAGAGACTGTGA
>QANW01003611.1:57649-279319 GCA_003254865.1 Dryas drummondii
TGTTGATGTAGTTTGAGAATTAAATCCTAATTCCCACCGTCACGGTGTACAAGCAATAATTCGATGAAAGATAAAGAACAAACACAGCCAAGAAAACAGAAAATAATAAACCAACAAGCACACACAATCACACCGAGATTTGTTACGAGGTTCGGCAAAATTCCTGCCTACGTCCCTGGGAGAGATCTCCGTTCTTCACTATGAGAATAATAAGTATTAAGATTACAATTGGACTAAATCACATAACCCAATCGCAAAATCCCTTGTACACCCTTTCACAAAGTGTTGCCCAAGAACCCTAGATCTCTCACCCAAGATTAATTACCTAATCTTGATCTCACCAATTCTAAATTGTGTGCCTCCCAAGAATCCTAAGGACTTGCTCACTCTAATCTGATTCTCTCACGTTTTTCTAAGCCCCTAAGGTTCTATTTATAACCATAGGCCTTAGATTACAATCCTAGATAAAGTAGGAAGAAAGTTAACTTTGAGTAGGAAATAGGTTTCCTTTATACACAAGGAAAACCTCAAAACTTGCCCAAAATGAAGTCCAAAATGCACCAGGAATTAATAACCTTCCAACACCTATTTGGACTCCTAACTTCATCCTAGAATACCATGGAAATCCCCCATGAACCAGGAAATCTTCAAATGCGAGCCAAATTAACAACACTATTTGATTGCTATTAATCCATTTAAAGCTCATAAAAAGCATTAGTGGATGATCTATTTTCATATGTGCAAGTTTGTATTTGCCTGTGTTATATCATTTTACTCAGCCTTTTCATTTGGATATTTAACGCCATTTCTTCTTCAGTGCCTTCATTCAGTATGGACGAAGAGGTTTGGAGAAGAAGTTGATGAAGATCTTATATATGTTGTTTCTGTGGAACGGGTACTTCAGATGGAGGACTTTAAAGAGGTATTATAGTGTTTTATTTGTTCCTATGCTGGACTGGCAGTCATTATTATTTTCTATTCTGGTATGCCGTAGTCCTACCAAGTTTTGTTTGTATTTCTTAATTGGTACATATTTGAGATGGAGGAGTATACAAAAGCATATCTGTTTTATAATTTTTCTGTTACTTTCGCAGGGTGGTACATGGGTCACATCTCCAGATTATAAAAAAGCACAACCTGATCCTCTTCGAGACTTTGCAGAAAATCTAGTGAATGAGATAAACACTAATAACATTGAAGATATTAACCGTTTTTGCAACATTTATGCTGATTTGGACTTCCAGGTTTGTGCTGAACCACTGTTTGTGATTTTTAGTTTTGTCTTCAGTTTCATATTGACTCCTCATACCAGAAACACTCAATTACATACAAGAATTGTAACTTAAACTAGACAAAAGAGTGTGCCAAGCATAGTTGCAAAGGAAATCTATGGTTGAGCAATCAATGTGTTTCAAAAAAGAAAGAAAAAAGCAATCAATGAGTGAGCTTTCATGTGAGGGGTTCATGCAATTTGATTAAATAAATCATCCTAGCAGATCTGAGTGAAAAACATTTCAAATGTGTAAGGCCTAAAAGATGGACTAAGTGACATTCCCAACTTAACTGCCAAGTGTCATTTTTCAATCATGTGCACGCACCAGAACTTGTATGATTGCATGCTCAATATTGAGCTGTCAGCAAAAAAAACCCATATTTCATTTCTATTTACATAGTTTCTATAAACCAAATATTCTTTTTTTTTTTCTGTGAGAAGCTTGAAGACATTTTACCCTAGACCACATAATACTAAAGCCTTCATCATCAACATTTGTTGAGGACTGGTTTATAGACCACTTAAATTTGTGAACCCATGTTATATTGTGTTTCTCTCTTGCTATGTGGTCATGTTACGCTGTTTTGTTTTGAAGGTTTCTGAAGCAAAGTTGGTTTGGGTTGATCGGCTTGGTTTCGACATGCGTCTTTGGTCTCCTCTGAACGGCACATTTGAGCTTCGCATTCCCTTTCCCAGGGAAGTGACGGATGAGAAGGGTGCAAAGTCAATGTTTAATTGTATGTCTCAATTAGCTTGGGAGGTGGAAAAGAATTTCCATCCCCCAGATTTTGAGAAGGTGAAACAAGTTAAGCAGATAGCACACAATGTTTGATTGTAATCATATACAACTGTTTTTCTTTCTTTAGTTGCAAAAGATGCAAGCTTGATTGAGCTTGTTATCCTCCAAGGTTATGATGGCCATCCAAATTGTGCTTGTTAATTATGTACAAGGCTTTAATAAGAACTTATATACTAGCGTTCAGAGACGTCAAAATTTTGAGATTGAATTCGAGTTATGTATAATTTGACATTTATCTTTATCCCTTCATCGCAACGATGATCCCATTATGCTATGATGTCTTGAAATTGAATGTAAATGTCTGCAAGTTTATCAAGTTTTCTCAGGGATGTTTCCCTTTGGTAATTACTGCAAATAAATTTCAAAGTGTAATTAAAGTATCGAGTGCTGATGGGTTTTAGAATGAAACCATTTCTTCCATCAATGATGTTTTAGAGCTATCCCAAGAAGATGGTGAAGACACAGCATATGATCATTAACAACAACAAAAAAATCATTCAAACATGTCGAAACTTGAAGGTATGAAGTATGAACCCAAAAAGAAAAAAATAAAAGAAAACATGTTGAATTTGAATGTAACTTTTTTCATCCTAAACATTTTTATCAAGAATTGGCCCAATTTTTTTTTATTAAGATAATCAATCATAATATCAGCATGATGACACGTGGATCATCATCATTCTTTTCTTTTCTATTTTTTTTTTTTTCCAATGAAACTGGTCTCTTATAAAAATAAAAACCGCGGCAAAAAGATAAAAGAATAACGAAACAAAAGAAAGCACTCTCTTTTCAGTTTCCATCTCCCCATAAAAGGTCAAAACCCTAGACCCTTTTATATCAGTGAAGCAGGTCAAGCTATTTCTGGGTTTTCAGTAGGTTCGTATTTACTTAATCACAACCCTTTATCTAAAAATTATTGTGTTGTATTTAAATAGGTGGTTATACTATATGGGATTCTCTAATAGCCTCAACTGGTTGTTCGCAATTGGCGTTTGGTGCAGCGCTTATATCGCAGTTGGAATCTCTTCATCTTTCCCAGTCTTCAACTTTCTCCACCTCTTTCTCTGAATTCGCAGCCTACCAAGCAAAACCCATATAGCCAAAAATGGGTTACGCACAGCTAGTTATTGGCCCTGCAGGCAGCGGCAAGGTAATTTCACTACCCAACCTTACTATACCACACTCAAACATATACATACATGCATCATAATCAAAAGGGTAAGCACTATGATTAATGTTTTATTTTATTTTATTATGTACCCATCATTAGTTTGGATGAGTTTATTTGTTTCTTGGCACCAGTCTACTTATTGCTCCAATTTGTACAAACACTGTGTGAATGTTGGGCATAATATCACACACATACATATATATACATGCATAAAGGGAAATCGATATGGTTAATATTTTTCTGATTTCATTATGTACCCAATTCTAGTTTTGATGAGTTTACTTGTTTCTTGGAACCAGTCGACTTATTGCTCCAATTTGTACAAACACTGTGAGAGTATTGGGCGTACTATGCATATTGTTAACTTAGATCCTGCTGCAGAAAATTTTGACTACCCTGTGGCCATGGGTAAACAGTCAATTCGTTTATTTGCTCGCTTGTTTAGTTCCATTCCCTGCATTTTAGCTTCTCTTCTTTCTTTTCACTCTTGCAGATATTAGGGAGCTTATTTCCTTGGAAGATGTTATGGAGGAACTTGGATTGGGTCCCAATGGGGGACTTATGTACTGCATGGAGTATCCTTATTCCGTTGCTGTTGTTAGTTTTTTATTTTTACGAGTGATGATTGTCAATTTTAAATTTTGATAAAAAGAAAAAGGTGAATGGCCTTAATCTTGATTTCTAGACATCTTGAAGATAATCTGGATGAGTGGCTCACAGAGGAATTGGAAAATTACTTGGATGATGACTACTTAGTTTTTGACTGCCCAGGTATCCATACTAGTCTACACATTTTGATTTCTTCTACTAACTACCATTAATATGATGTGCGCAAAGTATAATTATTCCAAGGCTTCTACTTCTGTGTGTGTGTGTGTTTCTAAAGGAAATTGTGTGATACATAATGATTTCATATTTCCGTTTTTGTTATAGGCCAGATAGAACTTTTTTCACATGTGCCTGTGCTTAAGAACTTTGTGGAGCATTTGAAGCGTAATAATTTCAATGTCTGTGCTGTCTACTTGCTTGATTCACAGGTATGTATAAGTTTCCTAGTTCTACTTTGTAATCTTTTCTGTCCCAGCCTTGGCATTACTGGTTATTCCTTTTTTTTATATACAATTTTCTGTTGTAACAGTTCATGACAGATGTGACCAAGTTTATTAGTGGGTGCATGGCATCTCTTTCTGCAATGGTTCAACTTGAATTACCTCATGTTAATATCCTCTCCAAAATGGACCTTATGGCGAAGAAAAAAGATATTGAAGAGTGGGCACTCTATCCTCTACTACTATTGCTAACTTGCATCTGTACTGTTCTGTTTAGCTTATTTTAATAGTTCAATGTGTTTTTGTATCTCTGCTGTTTTCAGTTTCTTGACTCCGGAGCCTCAAGTTTTGTTGTCAGAGTTGAATCAACGCATGGCTCCTAAGTTTGCAAAGCTAAATAAAGCTTTGATTGAACTGGTGAGTGATAAACTACTCAAAATCCCAGAAAGTACTTTTTCTCATCTTCGAGATTAGTTCTACAGGAAATAACTTGTCAAGATTTTGGTCACACATTCCATTGTCCGATATCTATATCAGCCTACCATCAATTTCTTTTGATTTGATCATGACAAAAGAAGAACATGAAAATTTTAAGGAGATTTTTTATTCTCATCATCTCCCTATGGCTATTCAAACTGGTGTACCCTTTATTGCTTGAAAGTATCTTTATTATTTGAGTAGTATTTAATTCAGTTTCTGAATTTGAGTAGCTGTTCCACAAAGCATTCTTCCTTCCTAATGAGATTTTCCTTTATGGTTATTTTGTATGGTTTGATTTGCTCTCTTGGTCGTGTTATCTGTATCAATTATCCCTTCAAAGGGAAAGCCATATATATCTTCATAAAACTTAGGCTACAGGTTATCTAGATTGTACGTGAGCCTGAGAAATCGAAATTATGTAGAGTTAAGGATTCTACCATGTCTTCTAGCATGGATTTCTTTTCTTCTGAGAAACAAATCACTCATGACCTTTCTGGCCTTTAACCCACAATGAGTGCATTACTGAATAAATAGTAACTATCTTATTATATTTGGTTTGGCAGGTTGATGATTACAACATGGTGAGTTTTTTGCCACTTGACTTGAGGAAGGAGAGCAGGTACTCTCTCTCTCTCTCTATCTCTACATGTTTGTCGTTGCGTCTTTTCAAATTTTCATATAATGTCTGTGTAGTCTTATCTTGTGATCACCATTCTAATCCAAGATGTTTTTGAATCTTAGATTAGTTTAAGTGCCATTATGATTTCCTTTTCATGTTCCAAAATCCAAGTAGAAATATGACAATGTATGAGTTTATCACCTATGTTACCAAAATAAATGCCCAAAAGAAGGGTTTTTGTTTTTTTTTTTTCTTAATTTCATTTTTTTTTTGGACTGATAGACAATTTATTAACTAAATCCTTAGGTCACGAAATTTCTAACATGTCAAAGTATTAGAAAATTGGGACGTAGTCCAATAAGAACCCAACAGTATCCTTTGCAATATGATCTGATGCACTATTCGTCTTTCAATACCTCTTAAGTATATTTCCAAATGAGCTTGAACAGGTGTTTGGCATTGAGCATGATGGCTCCTTTGGAATACGCTTTCATTAATTTATAATTGAGCACGGGTTCATAGAAACTAGTTTAGTGTATGCTTGTACTTCATGGAAGTGTATTTATCGTTTGAACTAAATAATTTGTTAGTTTATAATCTGCTCAATCAAGGCTCAAGTATGTGATGGTTCTATGAATCATCAATTTTATTCAAGGATTTTTTACTTTGAAAGTTTTTGGTGTAGGAAGTCCTTGGATGAGATATTATGCGTAACAGTTCTCAATCCTCATATGCTCAGGATAATAGGTTTCTTTCTTCCTTATTTGGGTTTTTGGAGGGTGGGGGGAAGTGGTGACAGTACCAAACCTGTTTACATGGTTCATATCATTGGATGAAGCTTAGAGCATGCTTTGTGCTTCATTTGATAAAACCTTTATTGTCCTCATTCATATGATAAAACCTCGTATGTGTGCTAGACAGATTCATTGGACTTGACATTTCTGCATTTTTTCTCAATTCATTTGGCATTTGTCCTTGGTTATTAATTCTTAAAGTTTGCACTATTTTTTTTTCTTTTCCTCATTCTCTTTATATAGACTCTTCTATTAAAAAGCAAATATGATTTTTATTGCTTCATTTCATTTTTTATTGTTATCTTATATGATCAGAGGATAACAGTTTTTTTATTTTCGTATTATCTCTTTTGGCAGCATACGATATATATTGGCTCAAATTGATACCTCCATTCAGTTCGGAGAAGATGCTGATGTGAAGATTAAGGATTTTGATCCAGAAGATGATGACTGAGCGCATTCTATTTTTGAATTCTTGTTCTTTTCATGGTTGCATGCAGCTCCTGATGTAGGTATTATGACTTGTGAGGAGTGAAAACAATGAATCATGGTAGCGTTGTCTATATGTTAGACTAAATTATGAACTTGGTAAGAATGAAAGAGTAGGACTGACTATGAAACACATTTGTGATGGAATAGAGAAGCAAAGTACTTTCACATCTACTTTATATAGTGGCTTTTTTACCAAAATACCACCTAAATTATAGAGGGTGTGCTCAAATACCACTCAAATTTTTTTTCTTGCCAATGTACCACCTGAAGTTTCACATATTGACCAATCTACCACCTATCGTTATTTTAGTTAAATTTTATGTTTATTTCAAGGGTATTTTTGTCAATTTATATAATAAAAGCATTTTAAATATTAAAAAAAAAATCTAAGTAAACCCCCTCAAAAAAAGGTATTTCCATTTTTTATTTTTTAGTTTTTAAGTTTTTTTATAATTATATTTTTAAAAAAGTTTTTAAAATAATATTATTTTTTTTATTGTATTTAAGGGCAAAATGGAAAGTTTGGGAAATTTTTTGATGATTTAACAGAAAAATGGATGTTAGGTGGCAAATTAGCACATATTGATAATTTCATGTGGTAAATTGGCAAGAAAAAAAGTTTGGGCGGTATAAGAGCACACTCCCTATAATTTATGTGGTATTTTGGTAAAAAAACCTTATATAATTGACGATTATTTGAGAGAATATTGAAATGCTAGCATCAATCTTTCATACGTGTTTATTATTGTTTATTATTAGTCGGTCATTGATGAGTCTCCCATTTTAATCTCACAGACTCATAGCAATCAATGGGTGAAAATTGTCTACACGCCCGTGAGCGATTGATGCAAATAAAACTCTAATCATACATATCAATAGTCAAAGAGACCTTGGGATTGTGATCCCTTCTGTTGTTAATGAGGCATTTGATCAATTTATCAAAGTTCTTGTCCGACGATCCACCTTTTGCCACTGCATGCCTTGCCATGGTACCTAATTCTCGTGCCCTCCTCCCTTTCTCACCTCCCATCAACTCCTTCACCCCATCACAAATCACATGACGGTCAACGGTTGTGATCTTCTCTTGTGAGACCATCAACCCTGCTTTCAATCCCATTGCAACAAACTTGGCATTCAGTGGTTGCTCTGCTCCCATTGGCCAAGCCAATAGTGGGACCCCCATTGACAAGCTCTCTAACACCGAGTTCCACCCACAGTGACTCAAAAACCCTCCCACCATTGGGTGTGCTAGTATACTCCGTTGGTCTACCCAATTGCGTTCAACCAACCCTCTCCCTTCTACCCTTCTCTCCCATCCTTCAGCTGGAGCCCACTTCCTCGATCCAACGGCCCAAATGAACCGATGCCCTGCCATCTCCAGCCCATAAGCGATCTCATCCATCTGATTCTCCGACAATCGTGCTTGTGTACCAAACGCCACATAGATCACGACACCGGATCCATCCTGCTCATCCAGCCACTTGATGTACGGACAGGATTGATTCTTCCCATGGGACCCACCACTTCCTTCTTCTTGAATATAATCATAGAGTAGAACTGGCCCCACACACCATGCTTTGGCTTTATTGTGCAAGGCTTCAAATGCAGTCACGTACTCATCATCTTCAAGCTCTTGAAAGCTATTCACAATGACCCCCCAGCTGTTCTTATCCGCTTCCTCGGACTCTGATATGATACGTGATAGCGGGTCATCCGGATCCGGGTGTCGGCCCGATAAGTCGGATATATTCAACGTGAATGGAAGTCTCAAATTTGGTAACTGTACTATAGAGTCCGGGTACGACGTCGTTCTGCATGGGACATGCAAAGAAGCGGTTTTGAGAATGAGCATGGGCAACACACCCATTCCATGAGACACAACACGAGGAATGCCGAACGAGCGACACGTGTCCAGCGTCCAACCGAGGAAGAAGTCGGAGATCACACAAACTGGGCCCCACCCACTGTCGACCATTTCTCTAAGAAGAGCTTCGAACGGTCGTTTCATTTGTTTGGTGGCTGAAATGAAGGGAGCGAATAAAGCCATTGAAGGAAGGTCGGCAGTGTTTTCACATCCTGGAGGAAGCTCTGCGACGTCGTTTGGGAATGGTATGACTGAGATGGAGATTGAGGAGTGGGTGGAAACTTTGGAGTGAACAAACGGTGCGTTTAATGGGGTGGTGATGATGGTGACTTTGAGGCCACGCCTTGACAATGTTTTGGATATGTCTAGCAATGGGATGGTGTGACCTTGAGCCATGAATGGGAAGATTACTACATGGGGTGGTGGTGAAGTAGGGACTGCCATGACTAAAACTATGTCTTGTTTATGTAAAAATTGAATTGAATTGCTTCGACTTGGTAATGGTATGAGTGGGGAAATTTCAACTTGGGTTTTATTTATAGAGTTGGATTAGTGATCTGAATCAAAATACAGATATTTATGCTTTGAATCTACTAATTATTTTTCATAAAAGAAAAAATTTAGTGATTATTCATAGGATCTCTAAAATAGTACAAAATTCTTTAACTAGCCACCAATTCTCTGCACTTTGCCCCATTTAATTTGCTGAGTAAATGGATTTCTTTGCAAATTTGACTATATTGACTAATTTAATTACTGAGCCTTCAATTCAATTCTCTGCATTTGGCTTTAGGAGCAATATTTTTGCTACGCCAGATGCACTGTGTGGGGCTTTAATTGAAAAAATATATAGTTGTGATCATAAAAAAAACAAATGGATCCTATAAATTATTTTTATTAGAGTTCGTCCTATTGTGTCAGGTTGTAGAATATCTTTTAATTAATAAGCAGACAGAAAGTATACACACAACATGAACATACATTTAATAAACAAAATAAATAAGAACAAACTGTTATAAGCCTCTAATTGTGACTAGTTCAGTTATCCAAATATTTGCATTTGCGCTTATGAATTGAGATTACGCGTTGAAAAAACTATAACATAATATCGATCAAGATTTTGTTGTACATGCCGGGTTACATATTGAGACATTTACCAATTAATTAATCTTCAGGTTACATAATTAAATGTAGATAGTGGGAGCCAATTACCAATAATGGGACATTAAAGAAGATGAGAAGGTTCGATATGTAATGACTTTAGGTTATAATGGAAGCCATTTTATGAAACATTGAAGAAGCAGAAGGTAGACATAATAAAGAAATAGGAATGCTTGAGTCTTCAAACATCAGGACCCGCTTGTCTAAAATGGGGTGGGCTACAGCCCATGTCAACTCCTCTAGGTCCATAAACGCTAACATCAGTTTTTCACGCCTATGAATACCATTGTCAGTCAAAAAATTTTATGTTGAAAATTGTTCACACACACACGTGAATGATTAATAAAAGTAAAACTCTAATTTATACGAGATTCATTTTGCAAGTTCGTTATTACGGATAGTTCCTACAAAGGATCGGACTAATGACGTATACAATACTTGAATTCTCAATGTAGATGCTACATAGTTGGCTCTTATCTTTCAGAGACTATGAGTGTAATAGGAGCATCCATCGACAAAAAGGATCACCCTTGTGAGCTCTTGGGGAAGATCAGCATGTTATCCCTGGAGTAACTTTTATCTGTTGAGCGACGGCCTTTCCACTCGGCATCGTTGGATCACTAAGGCTGAGTTTTGTCCCTGTTGACTATAAGTACCAAATTTCAATAATTTTTTATTTTAATTATCAAAATATTATATATGTTATTTTACTTTAGATTCGAAATTTAAGTTTTTGTACCATTTTTAAAAATATGGTTTTACCAAGCATTCGAAACTATTTACTAAGTAATCTGACAATATTATTCAACTGTGACTGTACAACGGTAACAACTATTTTACTATAACATAATCACAACTTAGTACATTTGTTGTTTTTTTTTTCTTCAGTGTTTGTATTATGATTTAAGGTATAAACTTTAATATTTAGTCTATAGGTTGTAGGAGTTTATCTAATCCCTAAACCTAAATAAAAAACCTTAAACAACTATAAACTCTGAATTTTATAAACTTAATTCATATAATTACAACTATAACTACATGACAGTCACAAGCTACATATCAAACCCATTGAGCGCTCGACAACAAAAGCTAGTTGCACGTTTCGTACAAATTTGTGATATAATTCAAAATATCTTACTAAATTAGCACCTAAACTAAAAAAGGATTAATGTTTTACTGTTTTGCTAAAAATTATTGGCATTTGATATTTAATTCTAATTTTTTATTCATATAAATCGTTAGAAAAGACCTCGCATATTAATCTCTTCAGTTGGCAATGAGGCATTCGATCAATTCATCCAAGTTCTTATCGGACGATCCACCTTTCGCCACGGCATGCCTTGCCATGGTTCCCAATTCCCGTGCCCGCTCCCTAGCCCTCCTCCCTTTCTGACCTCCCATCAACTCCTTCACTCGGTCACAAATCACAAGGCGATCAACGGTCGTGATCTTCTCTTCTGGAACCATGAACCCTGCTTTCGGTCCCATTGCAACAAACTTTGCATTCAGCGGTTGCTCTGCTCCCATTGGCCAAGCCAATAGTGGGACCCCTATTGACAAGCTCTCCAACACCGAGTTCCACCCACAGTGGCTCAAAAACCCACCTACCTTTGGGTGTGCTAGGATCCTCCGCTGGCCCACCCAATCGCGTACGACCAACCCTCTCCTCACTTCCAGCTTTCTCTCCCATCCTACGGCTGGAGCCCACTTCCAGGATTGAACGGTCCAAATGTACGGATGCCCTGCCATCTCCAGCCCATAACGATCTCGTCCATCTGTTCTTCCGACAATCGTTCTTGCGTACCGAATGCCACGTAGATCACCGCACCGGATCCATCTTGCTCATCCAGCCATTTGATGTACGGACAGGATTGATTCTTCTCATGGGACCCACTACTTCCTTCTTTTCGAACATAATCATAGAGCAGAGTTGGCCCCACACACCATGCTTTGGGCTGTTTGTGCAAAGCTTCAAATGCAGCCACGTACTCATCTTCAAGCTCCTGAAAGCTATTCACAATAAAGCCCCAGCTCCGCTTATCCGCTTCGTCACCCTCCAATATGGTCTGTGATACCGGGTCACCCGGATCCGAGTATAAGCCGACTAAGTCGGGTATATTCAACCCGAATGGAAGTGTTAAATTCGGTAACTCTATAACAGAGTTCGCATCCGACGTCGTTCCGCAAGGGACGTGCATGAGAACAATTTTAAGAACGAGCACGGGAAACACACCCGTTCCGTGAAACCCAACGCTAGGAATGCCGAACGATCGACACGTGTCCACTGTCCAACCGAGGAAGAAGTCGAGAATCACACATACTGGGCCCCACCCACCGTGGACCATCTCTTTGAGAAGAGCTTCGAACGGTCGTTTCATTTTCTTGGTGGCGGAAACGAAGGCAGGCACGTAATCCATCGAAGGAAGGTCGGCGGTGTTTTCACAGCCTGGAGGAAGCTGAGCGACGTCGTTTGGGAATGGTATGACTGAAACGGTGATCGATGATGAGTGGGAGGAAACTTTGGAGTGGATAAACGGTGCGTTTGATAGGGTGGTGATGATGGTGACTTTGAGGCCACGCTTTGACAATGCTTTGGATATGTCTAGTAATGGGATGGTGTGGCCTTGAGCCATGAACGGGAAAATTACTACATGAGGTGGTGGAGCTGCCATGACTAAAACTATGTCTTCTTTGTGTGAAAATTGAACTGCAAAAGTTGGGTTATATTTATAGAGTTGACTAAATTATTTTTTAAACTATGCATGCATGTCTTCTAGTTCTATATTCAGATTTCTTTTAAATTGTACTTTGCTACAGAATCTTGTATGTATGAAAGAAAGTGGCCTAGACATTTATGATAGAAATCCAGTTAATTTAATAGCTTTCAGCCTTTCATAAATATGCAGATTTTGTCAGCCACCTTTTAATTAATTTCAAAATTCAAAGTACATGCAAATATATCCTACCTGCTCCTTCAATTCTACGCACTTTGCCTATTTTTCTGAGTACGTAAATAGATTTTTTTTTTTTTTGGTTTTGCAAATGTAATCCGGCCATTTCCTTAAATATTTATATATACCTTTAGCCATTTTAATTTGAACCTTGATGATATATAAAAGATGAGTTCTTATGCTTTAGTTTCTTCTTAACTATAAAACTTTTAGACATTAAAATGTACAATTAATTGTGTAACAAGGTATGAAGGGTAATGCATCAAAATATAAAATATAACGTCTAAAGATATAAATATGATACAAGAAGATCGAGTACTGGTATTTTAACTTCTCCAAATGATTATAAGACTTTTACACTTTACTGCAACTTTATTTTGAACAATATAATTGTTGGTGTATTTCTAAAGGAACAAATATATATGAGAATAAGGGTACGTATTGGTGTTTCAATTTCTTCAATTAACTCTAAAACTTGTACACATTACTACAATTTTAGTTTTAATGACAAGATTGTTAACAATATACGAAAGGTAATGCATAAAAAAAAAAAAACATAAAAACATAAAGGTACAAATATATATGATACAAAAAGAGTATCATTGTTGAAACTTTCACACATTACTACAACTTTAGTTTGAAGAGTATAATTAAAGTGTAACAAGGTTTAAACGATGATATTTCGAAGTACAAAATGAGATGCCTAAAGATATAAATATGAAACAATAGTACAAGTTTGATACGTGTTTATAACTTTTACACATTATTATAATTCTACTTCAAATTGATACAATTGTGTTGGTGCAATATAGTATGAATGCTAATGCTTAATGTGCAAAATAATCAAAATACCTAAAGATATAAATATGATATAAAAAGGGTTATAGTTGAGTTTTTTTGGTACATGCTTGTTTTTTTAATGAAGAATGAATATGTGTTATGTACCTATTCTTTTTTTTTTTTGGGCCACTTGTTATGTACCTATTCTTAAGTCCCTAAAAAAATGATTTGACCAACAAAAAAGTCCCTAAAAAAAAAAGAGTTACTATTTGCACACCATTTTTTTTCTTTTTGCACACTCCTATTAAAAAAAAAAAAAAGACTATACAGCCCCTCTCTTTTTTCTCTCGTTCACACCCCCATTCCCCTGTTTTTTTCTACTTCTTCTTCTTCTTCTTCTTCTTCTTCTTCTCCAACCTTCCCCCAGCCAGCCCCTCCNCCGACGGGTTCAACATTGGTCTTCTGAACCACCCGCAACTTTTTTTTTGTTTGGCGAGAGGTGAGAGGAAATGTGAGAGAGAGTGAGAGAGATAGAGAGAGGAAAAAAGAAGTGGTGGTGGCGGCAGGCGTGGCTGTGCGAGCTTGGCATGGTGGTGGGCGCAGGGAGGGTGGTGTAGCAAGGAGGAGAAAGAGATGAGGAGAGAGAGAATGAGAGGGTGGTGCAACAGGGTAGCGCATGCAGGGGTGGTGTTGCGCCAATGTGTGTTGAGAGAGAGAGAGAGAGAGAGAGAGAGAGAGAGAGAGAGATGAGGTGTGTGAGTGTGTAATGAAATGAGAGTATTTTGGTAATGAGTTGGATGTGTGTTGAGAGGTTTTCAATTTGAGGTAAGTGTGTGGGGGTGTGTAGGAAAAAAAAATAGAAAAAGAGTGTGCAAAAAAAAAAAAAGCACAGTAGAATTATTTATTATTATTAAATTTTTTTGAGAATAAATTATTTATTATTTTATCATTAAAAATTTATGGTCAAAACGGTACAAAACAACGCGACCAGCATTCTCATAAGCATCACTGGCTTCTTCAGTCACTCATGGGTTGCGAAAAGAATTGCGAGTGAGTGACAGAGCTAAGAGGAGAGAGAGAGCAAACGAAACGACAATACGACATTTCGCCATGGATATTTTCTCCGAGAACCCTAAGTCCTTCAAGATCCACGCGAAATCACGTTTGGCTTCGAAGCTCAAATCCTCCATTTCTCGAAAGCTTCTTGAATTGCTCTCCGATTACAGAGACGACGTCCTCGCTGTAATTTTCTCATCCTTTTCAATGCTTATTTCCATTTTCTGAGTCTAATTAAAGAAAGATAATTGATGCTTCGAGAAAATGTGTGAGTGATTCACTTTGATAACTCTTCGTTTGGTTGCTGAGAAAACATAGACAAAGAAATTAGCATTTTGCGCTATGTTGCTATGAGAATCGAATGCTGACTAATTAACATTAGGTATTTGAATTGAAGTTATTAGTCTCAGAGTTACGTGCATTATGTATATATCGTAGAGAGAGCAAGAGCTTCTATAGCTTCTCCTGTAATCGAATGAGTTGAGTATACAAGAAGAAATCATGTCCTCTGATAGTGTAGGAGTGTTAAGAGTTCAAACAATTGGAATCAGATTTTGACAATGTAAGTGAATAATTTATGTAGGCTAATTTCAACAGAGTTACAAGGAGTAGAAAAGGAATTTGGAATTGGTACTCCAACATTGAATACTAGTCAATTTCTGAGTGTATCCAATGTATTTTATCTATTTCTTCATGTTGTTTAACTTGATTTGAAATTTCATGTTTAAATGCATGTGCATGATTATTCATTCTCTTCTAGGTAACAAAATTGTTTTGTGGTATGGTCAAATTGCTTCTTGATGACTTTCACCAAGAGTGATGAGTTTATTATTTTAGGAGTATATTACAGTGCTGGTTTGTAATGGAAAGCATCAATATCAGGCAAGAGATGATTTAGAGGCATTTCTTGGCAAGAGGAGTGTAGAATTTGTATCCTGGTACCCTGATTTTTAAACTCTCTTGACTAGTTGTAATTATCTTCTTTATCATGCTAACTCAATTTTGAAAACATATGATAATCCCTTCAATGTAGGTTATGGAGTCTTCTCTTGGAATATGCTGGTCACTCTTCTACTGACATTGGCTTATTATATATAAGTGAAGTTCCTGACATTAATCCCCAGAGTCATTCTACTGGCCTTGCTGAACTGTTGGTACTATCAGTTATCCGAGTTTATTTCTTTATGCATGATAAAGTTTTAGGAGGTTTCTTTAATATAGTTGCCCTTGGCAGATGAAAGATGATAAGATCTACCACGTTCCAACTCCTGCCTGTGATCCTGTTTCTTCTAATGCTATGAAATGTGCTAAAGGCTCTCAACACTGTGCCTCTTTTTCTACTCCTTTGAGTGAGGTGAATAGAAAGACAGTATTGTCACAGACGTCCAGAAATGAAATTTCGAGAAGAGTTATTTCAACTGAAAATATCAATGGCGAGGGAGATCAAAGCACTCAGTCTAAAAGTAAAATTAACCAGGTTGGCTGATTAAACTGTTTAATGCTCTCAGTGATTTTAAACAAAGTTTCCCTTTGTAAGTTCAGAATTTTCTTATTGTAGAGCAGATTGTCAATCACAAATGCTGTGGGATGCCTAAAGAGCTTTTACATTTACCAAAAAGAGAGGCTGTGTCTAAGAATACACAATTCTCCATATTAGGTACCATGCCAGATTACCTAAATACGTGCTTAGAAAATTATGTATATGTAAATATGTGCATATGTATGTATAATTGCCTGTTTATAAATGCTTTGTAACTTTCCTTTGCTTATGGGCCAATCATGTTGAACTCTTTCATGGTTTCCTCATGCAGGGCCTTCTTCTAAACAGATTTGTGCCAGTAACAGATTAGGAAGTAGTCTGTCACCAAGATTTGTACGTATAGGATCCCTATATAGTGAAAAATCTCGGGGTAGTGTTTGGGATAGACTGGGCAAGCCATGTGAGGACATATCTGTAAGGCAAAAGAGTGTTGACTTTTATGGTGTTGGCCATAAGAAGCAAGAAGACAAAGTCCAAAACCAGCTTGCATTAACAGTTCCAAAGAGGAATTCTGAAGTTCCTGCTCTTGGTACGAATAGGTTTTACAGTTACCCTGTTGAGGCGGACAAATTGGAGCATGTTGGTGGTGCAGCGAGTGAACCTCTTATTGCAAATAATATTGGACGGAAGAGGCTCTTTGGTGAAATCAGTACAGGCCCTAGTACTGATTCAGTTTCTTTGGTGGATGAGGGGAACATGGATCCCCAATGCAAGGATATCTCACAGGATTCCAAGAAATCAAACTTGACCACAAATGGTTTGAAGAATACTCAAAAACTGGTGTTGGTATGTCCTCTTCCTGCTAGATCATGGTTTATTAGAAAGAAAAGGAAAGGTTACTACTAACCTCTGTCCTAGCTATGAGGATTGAATTATGCGATAGAATTGAGTTTAAGAATCAACTTCTTTTTTGTCTCCTTGACTGGGTTGGTAACAATGTTGAAGTTTTGAATTTTTTACCACAGGAAGTGCTTGATGTGAAACAAAGATTGCATCAAATTGAAATGGAAATGTCAAAGCTTCAGTCAAAGCAGGTGGAAATAGAAAAAAAAGATGGAAATAATTTGTTGAATTCTGGTAAAGCCTCTCTATAACTTGGACCAATTTGCTAAAGTATGAAATTTGTTTCTACTTATAAATGCTTTCAATTTTGTCCAGAACTAGAAACTGATGTGTGTTTCAGTAAGAAAAAGTAGGCGGGCAGTTGGTGTTGGGTGGATGTGTCGTGAGAGAATGAAACTATACTGATGGTGTTTGCATGATAGTTTAATAGTGTGTGTGCATGGAACTTCTTCAATTACCTTTGCAGAGGATGAAAGCACAAAACTACGAGAAGAGGATTATACACAATAGAGTCCTAATCTGATTGTGTGCATTGTTGGGGATTTTTCAAAATCTTTAAAGAAATTAAAACTTTCTTAGAAACACGAAAATGTTATGAATATGTAAG
Source organism: Dryas drummondii (assembly GCA_003254865.1). NCBI lineage: Eukaryota > Viridiplantae > Streptophyta > Magnoliopsida > Rosales > Rosaceae > Dryas > Dryas drummondii. The sequence goes on from QANW01003611.1 coordinate 75,129, forward strand.
CATTTATTTTATGTTTAAATTAATCAGAACCTATAATCACAGTCTCTATTATTTCTTCTATTCCTCCTCATTCAAAATGCGTATTTTTCCTCTCTTGATCAATACTCATTTGATTAATCTACCTTTAGTGACTGGCAATCATTATTATGCCAATCTTGGCTTGTTGCAGGAATCGAAGTTCTAACTTCTAATGCACTTGTGCATTTTCAGGTGTATTAAAGGAAACCTTTGAGTCAAGAACTGTATTAGTGACAAATGTAAGCTCAATGAAAACTTTGATTTTGAATACCATAAAGTCATCTTGGAAAGTATGCATATTTAAAGCATTGTTACATGAGCAATGCTATGCAGACTTTGTATCGTAAATTCTGTCTTTTAACTGACGTGGGTGTTTGCTTATCATAAATTATAACTTAAATGGCTGTTTGGAGGCATTATTACTTTCAATTTTCTTCTTTCCCATCTAGAAAATTCTTGCCTGTTAAGCTAGTTATCTGTTCACTTCTTAGGTAATCTAACCAAAAAGCAGGGGAACTGTTGAACACATCTGTTTTAATAAGTGTAAAGTGTTCATGATTAAATTCCATGAAGATTTCTATAATTCCTTCTACTTTATTTGACTTTTTTAAATTCTGCATTTTTTGTTCTAAGCATCTCATAAGCTTACCATATACTGTTTAAAAAAATAAAACAGGTACATTTTTCAGCAACTAGAGAAGCTTTGTCATTGCACTTTGCCAAGTGTGGAGTGGTTGTCAATGTGGTGATTCTGACAGACATAGTAACTGCTAAGCCAAAAGGGTAACATTCACTTAGTCATATATTCTATTATGGTTACTGACTAGTACTATTCCGTTTGTATGTTTTATATTGGGTCTGGGAGTTCATAACAGTTATATTTGTAGGTCTGCTTATGTTACTTTTGCTAGCAAGGAATCTGTTGACAAAGCAGTGGCATTGAGTGGGACAGCATTTTATTCAAGGACTGTAAAGGTGAGCAATTCCTTATCTCAAAGGGTCAATTAGGTTATTGATGTGGTACTAAAGATAAAAAGTTGGGAAACCAAAAATAAAAAATGAAAATAAAATATTGAAAGAAAGAAAGAAAGAAATTGACTAAGGGTGGTCTTATGAAGATTGATTTGGTTGAGAGTAGTAAACCAGATAGTCAACCGTCAAGAAGATTTTTATTCTTATTTTTAGAGAATGGAATAGATGAAATTCCTCTTTTCTTTGACAAGCTCTTTTTACCCATGTGCATCCCTCATGTTTCACATTCTATCCTTTTTTATTCTCTACCAATTCACCCATTCTTTTATTAAATTTTCCAATCAAGGGCACAAGATGGTTGCAGATCCTTCTAGTCACCTTTGGATAACTAACAACAATATTCTATAGGCTAGGATCTTAATATTGATATTTTCTTTTTCTTTCCACTTGTATACTTTTTGTATAGGTGCTAAGGAAAGCAGAAGTAGCTCGTGTGGCATCAGCAGCACCAACCCAGCTTGCCAGAAAGGCTTTCCACGCATGTGTACCACATGGAAACAGAAACGCTATCCCCAACAAGCCACACCATTTGAGCTCTAATCTAAAATGGCAGAGAGGGCACAACACGGATGCATCAGAACCATCAGCCCCAGCTAGTGTTGAAGGAGTTTCCTCTTCTGCCCACGAAAAACATCCTTCTAGCTCACACGCAGAAGGGAATACTTCATCAATAGAGCCCCCTGCAACTGCAAGCACTTAGTTTTCGGAATATCATCATTGGGATAGCATACAGCTGATTAAAGTAGTTCTTTACTCTTTTGCTTTCATTTGGTCTGAATAGTAGATATTAACTATACTGTGCTAGATATATGGAAGTTAGGAGGAGATTAGCTTGATCTAGAAAATCTACTACTTCTAAACATTTGAAGGCTGTTTTCTATTTTTATTATTTTTGGGTCGGATCAACTTGGAAATGTCGGCATGCCTTCTCATTCACGTGCGGCATCTGTGATCTACTTCCTCTTGACTCTTGAGGATATATCATATTTGCTCCTTTGGCATATGTAGAGTTGCACAGCTGCACGGCCGCACAACATGAAAGATTACTGTGCTGGTTTGTAAAAATGATTTGACTGTTTACATTGTTCAGCAATTGCTTTGCAGATAATTTCAGATTTTCAGATGAGGATGTCATGTATTGATTAGGAACTTTTGTACTTCTCATTGGCATTACGTACAAAAATAATTAGACCCATTCGAACCCCATTCTTCATTCTTGACCTAGATGGGAGAATGTCCTTGTCAAGAAACCTCATAACATTCTAAATCTGTAGTTAGAATATTGCTGAAACTTCAAAGTCATATTAACTTATTCCCTCAAAAAAGTCATATTAACTTAAAATAAAAGCAAGAGTCCTTTTCAAAATTAAAGAAAAATAACGGACCTGCCACCATACCATCTTGGGGAAAAAAGGGAGGGACAAAAATAGAAGATGAAATCAAGTGCACTCAATTGATGAGCCAAGTGGCACTCTGCAGAAGCTGATGAACATGCATATATATGCTTGTACCCCACAGAAGGGCAGCAAATGATCAAGTGCTCTTATTTTTTTGGTAAGCAAATGATTAAGTTCTTAGTGGAGTATCTTCCCTACATTTAAATTTTGAATAAATACAGTGCCTTTCATTTTGATCAGGCACATAGATTAAATACAATATGATCACAGGGCTAACTAACTAGCTTTTGCCCTCCACCAAAAAACTAGCATACAATATTAGTCACATTGCTGTAAGAGTTACACGAAACTGATTGGTCACAACATTTTTCAGTTTACCAATAAAGTGCGTATCTTTGGTGCTGCAATGCTTCCTAAGCTTGTGGGGCTGAAACAGAGAGCTGAGCATATTCTCCAAGCTTTGTGGGGTGTGCTTCGCATGCTTACTACCACTTGCATTTTGTTCAACCAAAACCCCATACTTCTGCATGTAGCTCCTGTAAACAGGTACAACTGCCTGCACCAAAATCTGACATACCTTGTGCCTCAAGCTTTCATCTGATATGACCCAGTTGGAGTGCTTCTTGTACCTTTCATCAAAGCCCTCAGTGAATGCCTTGAGCCTCTTCTTTTCAGACTCCTGATGATGATCAGTTGCTGATCTCCCAACAGGAAGTGAACTATTTAAACCCTTTTGGGTTAGTAGAGGCAGAAGCTTTCCCCAGCTCTCTCTCAAGTAGAGAGCTGCATAGTAATCCTTGTATTGCTCATGAGCTCCTACCCAAGAATCTCCCATTATGTCCCCAAGCTTTGTGCCTTTCAATTGGCAGAAATGGCAGTGATTGTTCATCATGAAAAGATAAGACAGTGAGATGTCTTCATAGGCCTTGGACCATGCATCCAAATTTAGCCCAATTTCCTTCATTATAGTATAAATCTGGTTGGAAAGAAGATTATCATCATACTTATTTGGTTTCCAACTTTGATGGATCTGCAAGACTTGGGTCAAGCTTGGCCTATAGTAATCCCCTAAAATTTGATTACAGTAATTAGTTATAAAGCTTACTAGCTGAGGAATACCACCATCTGTAGGAGGTGAAAATCGCTTTTGCAACTCCACTTGGCTAGGAAGTTCCCAGAAAATCTCGCAAGCACCATTGACTACTCCCTTGATTAGATCTCTTGTCAGGGTCTGAATTTCAGTGCAGGCCTCCCCACCGAAGAGCCGGTTGAAATTCATTCTTAGATTTTCCAAAACTGAAAATATATCTAATAGCTTCAAGAGCTTGATGGGGTCATTCTTCATCTTGGTAACATTCTTTCCAAATTGAAGGAAAGAAATAAGTCTGAACTCTTGAGAAATTCCTGCAAAGCAGCGCTTCCAAGCATCTGAACCTATCTTCTCAAAGACACTGTTGCAGAGTTTGTACTCAAGCTCAAGTAGATGCTTCACAACCAACTCCAAATGCTTCCCCCATTGACCAATGTAAGAGTCAATGCTTTGCATATCATCAAATTCTGAGATCTGTACCTCAAGGTAATCCAGATCAAGAGCCTGCAAGTTTCTTCTAGCATTCAAACCCCGAACTTCAACATACAATAATATGCACTTTTCAAGCCGATCAGCAGCGTTCAGTCTCTCAACTATGGCTTGAAGCTTTTGACTTACAGGAACTGTCTGTGTGACTGATGAGGATGACATAATCATCCTACCACTGTTCTTCATCAATAGACTTCTGAATTCAGTTTCAAGCTTGTTGAACGCAGCATTGAGAAGCCCTCCATCAAGACGAGCACACCCCTCGATTGCATGCAACTCCTGAAGAATTCTCAGAGATTTCTTCACATTCAAGAGTCTTTGATCATTGGAAAAAGCAGTGCCTTCCAAAATCTCAACAATGTCCTCCAGCCACTGAATGGCCAGCCCACAATTGTCAGCAAGAAATCTCAATGCTTCTTCAAGCTGTTTCGTGGCTGCAAGATAAGCAGGAAGATCAGAACATAGTTCAAGGGAGAGTGACTTCTCAAGCTCACAAACAACATCATAGACTTTCAGAACAGCAGCAGCAGGGCCAATGGCACCATTGATCTGGTCCCTGATTGCAAAATATCCACATTTCTGCATGGGGATGGGCTTAATTGCATCTTCCAAAGATGGCAATCTCTGCTTCATGTCTTCCAACCTTGGCCCAATTTCATCTAGCTTCAAAGAAATAGCTGTTGATTTCTCTAGGCTAGCCTTCAAGAATTGTTGGGCAGCTTTGAGATTGTCAACGCTTTCAACATCAGCCATTGCCAAAAGAAGTACTGTTATCTCAGAATCCCCAACAATTGACTAACTTGTGAACTTTTATAGTACACTAAGATTTTAGAAGAGTGCAGTAAAAAACTCTCTCAGGGTTTCTTCTACACTACTCATTTACTTTCCACCAAACTTACCAAATCAAATAAAAATAACACCATATTCAAACCAACTCTCACTTGCAAAGCAAACACCACAAGGTCCTTCAACTACCAAGCAATGAATTTCCTTGATTCCTGATACTTACTTACAAACAAACAAACATAACATCTTGGGGACCCCAACCACCAAGCAATGGATTATGGAAATTAATTTGATCATACATATATACATATATAAATACGTCCTTCTAATTTTCTCAGATCATCATTAATTATAATCATTACGATGGTGAAAACTCACAAAAAATTTATATTTCTGGAAGATACTACAAGCTCAATATTAGAGATCAGCCTTCAGTTTGTTGTTTGTTTGATGAAAGGAAAACTTACAACGACAAGTGCGAACACAACCAATTCTCATAACATCTCTACGACAACGATGGATCATAGTTGAAGGAAATGAATGATCCAAGGTATGGCCAAAGGTCTCCAATCTACTCGGTATAGCAAGGAGATCTGCCATGAAACTAACTTCCCTAGAGAGTAGGGGAAAAAAACATTTTTGTTAGTTTATTTAATCTCTATGATCATCCCTTAAAATCTCTTTTCTTTTTATATAAAAAAGGTTATAGCAAAACAAGCCAAGAAAAAGTGATGGCAACCCCTAACGGTACATCCCTTGGTACTAGCTAAGATTAGCTCAGATGGTGGGTGGAAAAAAAGTTAAGATTGGTCATATCACAATGCACCAAGAAAATAAAATCCCTACATGCCATGATTTTTGTTCCCAAAATGTTTTTTATTTATTTTAAATTTAGACGTAATTATGTTCAGCATTTGAGCCCGAATGAACCCATTTCCTTGATGCTTCTCCTTCTTAGCTGATGAGAGGGATGAAGGCTTAAGCAATATTACTATTGCCAGTATGAAAAAATATCGATGGACTAACACAAAGCTTAAGAATAAAAAAAATGAGTCAATAAAATTGAAAGTACAACATGTAATAATTTGGATTCATAGAAACAGCTGATAAAACAAAGTCAATACAAAGAAAATGAAACATTACAAATTGACCATAGAAATGTAGGGTGAGGAAGAACCGTACTACAAATTTACTTTGAATATATGGTGGATAGCAATGTGTCCTATCTATCCACTTAATAAGCAAAAAGCCAAAGAACAGAGCTAAACATAACATCCAAGGTAAAGAAAAGAAAAAGAATCTAGAACAAACTCAATCTTCGGGAAAAATATGAAAGTAATAACAAGTGATGAATAGGGATAAGCCTCGTGCTTCCAGCAGACTAGTACTAACAAGGTTGAAGCAGGAATAGAAGCTGCAAAATTAGGCATAAGGTCGAATCAAGGGGCGCCCTTCTGTTTCAAGGTGATCTTGTCCCCCAGACTAAGGGCAATACCTTGAGTCTTACTTCTAATTCTGATGTATCCACCTAGCTTACCATCTGCTTGTTTCTCAACACTCAAATTCACCAAAGCATCCTCCCCAAAAACACTCTTTGCATACAGATTAGCGGCAAGGACTCCACACTCTCCTTCCAGTGCCGATCTGATGCACAATTAGCAAGGGATGAGCAAGAATTAGTGAACGTTAATCATCCACCAAGAAACCCCCCAAGGAAAATACAACAGGTTGCATAGGAAATTAAAAGAAAATATTCAGTCTTGGAAGCATGTTACATTTATGCATGTACCTATGGAAATTGTCCTGAAACAATAATGAACTGTATTTTATTAACAAAAGGACATGGTAGCTAAGTTTTTACATCATATAATGAGCTACACTACCCCACTTCCATCATTTTTGTGAACTTTTTTTTTTGGGGTCTGATCATTCTTGTGAAATGTTGGACCACTTTCATTGTACTTCCCAATTTTATTTAATATGTTTATTGTTTCCTATAAATATATGTATGTATATGTATAACTAATGTATGCTTGTATGTACGTATGTATGATCTTGAGCATGAAGGTATGGAATAATTTTCTTTCTCCAGCATGTAACAGAGTAAATGATAAAATGGTTAACAAAGTCCTAAAACTTACGGTGGAGTCAGGCACTTCATGTTAGTAGCTTTAACAACATGGTTCAAAAATTCCTTCTCATCTCCAATAACAGTATTTACAGCAACCTGGGGGAAAAAGAGTGTTAATGCATAGTAGAATCCAAATGCATCTACCAAGGAAAAGCAGAATAAAGCAGAATTACAATAAGGGTGGCAAGAAAGAAGGTGTAAAACGACATATAAGATACACATTGCTCTTGGATGTGAAAGTCCAAACACAAGTCCACGGGAAGGACATCAAAATCAGGGTGGCAAAGAAATTTAATTAAGAACATAAAAGGCACACATTGCTATTTGATGTGAGAAGGAAAACAAAAGTCCACAATAACTAGGCATTCATACAATGAGATAAATTGATGGAAAGATGATTCAGAAACAGCACCATCTAGATGAGCCTCATTTATGAGATAGAAAAATAGAAGCCAAATTTGATATATAGAAGTAATAATATAACATGGAAGAAATTACTCAATTTGCATCATGTATGTGGTAACAACACAACACAAACGAATATGTATACATTAGAACAAGGAAAGTGATTTCTGAGGCTTGAACCTTGTATTCGGACAAATGCAAGCAACTTAGCAAAGGAAAGTGAACCATAATGCATCATATCTATGTGGCTTAGAGAATCCTACTACCATTTCAAAACAAGGAGAGCTACAGTGCTAGCACATGTTACAGTAATCATCATCAGTGACAACCTTCAGGTGATAATACCATATCCCACTCAAAATCATATCCTTTTGGGTCATGGTGATAACACATGCTGCATGATTAATTGATGACTATGTAATCGGGTTCAAAAGACATCGTATCCTTTTGGGTCATGGTGATATACCTTTTTGTTTTGAAGGAGCACTTATGATTATATTAATGAAGGGCAAAAATAAATAATAAAAAAACATAAAATTGATGTACCTTATTCTCCCACTCAAACTCAGCCCACATTGTCCTAAATGACACATCAGCACATGATGCAGGAGAGATGTAATCCATTATATCAATATGGATGTCATTGAGGACAATAACCGTTCTCTCATGCACATTTGAAGAAGTCTCGTATACAATATTGCCAAATATAACTCCTGTTTCAGTTGAAGAGACTTTAATGTTTGCCTTTATCTGTTTGCTTGATTCCGGAGCTAGCGTATAGTTCTGCGGACGCTCAACAAGTTTGAGATCACCCATTGTGGCCAACTCCAAGCACAAATTCTGAAGGGTTTCCTTTGTTCGATTGATGACGGTAACATCAAGAACAATGTCATAATGATTGACTGTTACATAGGCTTCAGCATAAACAGGATCACTGAATCCTGTGAGCTGAAGAATGCGGTTGAGTTTATTTGCATCATCTCTATCCTTTGTGAACTCTCCAGTAGCACGTTTGAGATCATCTTGGACCTCATCTTCCAACTCAAGCTGGCTCATACCCTAAAAAACATATATGCATATAAGAAAAGCATACAAAACTATGTGATGCAAACACTGATTTTAGCGGTCTATCTGACATTTTTCTGCCAAAGGTCTATCTGCTCAATTCAAAATTATATACTGTAATGGACTAGGTTGTTTGCCCCACAAATATACAATTATATAAATTGTTAATTTACAAAATATTAAGAAACATATTCTGCCTCAATATTTAAAGCAACTCAGGACATAAACAAAGATCCACAATAACAAACTGAAACTAAAGAGGGTCTAAAAGTAACCCATTTTCTACAAGAGAAAAGTTTGGTAATATAGCAGGTGAATAGATAAGAAATCAGTTCCAGGAGAACCTAAACTAATCTCTATACCATATCAGTACTGGTAAAAGTATGTAGCAAAAGTAAATCAGGATCATGCAGACAAGAATAAAATCTGTGTTTCTCATTAAAAACATGAACATAAAGAAACAATATCAAACAATTGTTAGACTATGAGATTTAACTACATGCAAGACATGAGAGAAGCAATGCTGCCTTACCTTTCTGCTCTTAAGATGGTAGAAATCAATAAGGTCATCTGGTTGTGCATTCAATATCTGGGCCTTAGCTTTAGTTTCCTCTGTTTCCCGGAGCTGCTTATCCTCAAGCATTCTCACAAAGCTCTGTCTACAAGTCTCTAGCCATATCTTCCTTACTTCTTCGCCTGGATTGCATAGTAACCGGATGCAAAGAACTATTCTATCATGAGAATCATTATCAATTGGATGTGGAAGGACTGAGGATTGACCCAGTTGCAGCATAGATACCATGATCAACAATGCCTGTGTAGTTGCCTTGTTCACTTCAACTTTTGAAGGCTGAATCTCTTCCAATCTCAAAACAAGCTTCGTTAACGTGCAAGCCACAACAGCCTCAAGGAAAAAATCACCCGAGAGAATCAATGATCTCAAGTTCCCTACAGAAGACAACGATCCTTGAACAAGGACAGGTGCAGACATAGCAGTTTCCAGTGCAGCAGACTGGGTGGCATAGGTCCCATCTGCAAGGATCACAGGCCTCCTAGAAGATGCGGTGGTCGAGCTTACCACCTGAGTATTCTTCGAATTATCTTGCGCCTCCTTTTCCTCAGAAGCTGTATAAAATGGGAGCTCCCCAAGACACTGCTTAATGGTTTCAATCCCACTCTCAACCTCAGAAAGAGAGAGACAATACTCACCAATAATCCAAAGAGCATGAGTGCACACCCTTGAAGTCCGAATCTGGTAGAAAGTATCCAACAGCCTTGTTATAATGGAAACACGCAACTTGGGGTTGGTTTCAATAATCTCACGCACAAAAACAGCCACATCCATGGCTGAAGCCACATTGGTATCCCCCAAGAAATCCATCAAAGGATGCACCACCGTACTCGCCACCTCAGGAAACTTAACTGCACACGAATATATCGCCTGCACCAACATCTGCCTGTATTCCCCATTCTTCTCAAGCTCCCCACTCTGAGTCTTCACTACCTCTTTCTTCAACATCATCACAACCTCATCAACATTCCCTAGCGTAATCAAATCAAGCACGATATCAAGAGTCTTCCTCCTAATATCAAGATTTGGACTCGATAGAGCCCTGAGCACATCCATAACCAACTCAACCATAATCTCCCTATGTGAAGCCTTAATCTCACTAATCCTATCGAGCACAATCAACTTCACATTATTATCGCTCTGTGACAATAACAACTGACAATACGTATTGGCAGCAGCCCGTATCGCAGTTGGGGCAGACGACAATGACACAAGCGTCCCAGCACACTCATACACAACCGCGCTGGAGGGTGCACTGAGCAACGCTATAATAACCTTAATGTACTTCCCTTTCTCACCCTTATTGACTCTACAAACCTTCTTAATCAGTTCCAACACAACCATTTGGAGCTGCTCGCTCCAATCAATAATCCTATCGATATGAGTAAACAAATAGCTAACAGCTCTATCCTGAGCACAATTAAACAGCATAAGAAACGCGTTTCGCTTACTGGCGGCGTCCTGCTCGGATGTCAAGAACTTCTCGATGATCTCGGGCGCGTCGACGAGTAATTGCTCGCCCTGGGGGAGCCTGTAGACGAACATGACGGAGAGCACGGCGTTGCGGCGGACGAAGGGGTGTCGGTGCTCCAAATTGGCGAGAATCGAAGGGATCAAGGGCTCGACGATCTCGGACTCGTTCAAGCGGCAGAGGAATCGCAGCGTGACGCCGCGGATGTACTCGTTGGGGCTCTGGAGGTTGTTGCGAAGGTTCTGGCAGATGAGGATCATCTCCGGGAGGACCTTGCCTTTGGAATCGGTCTTCTCAATGATCTCGAGGTAGAGGAGGAGGAGCTTCTGAACGGTGTGGTCCTCCGAGGGGAGGACGTAGCGGATGATGGTGATGAAGAGGTGCGGGATGGTGTCACCGTTGAGGAGGAGCATGATCGCCTTCTTCATGGCTTCGATCTTCGATTCGACGTCGTTTCCTTCAAGGGCTTCTTTGATCTCGTTGGCCAGGGCGGGCGTGCCCTTGTCGAAGTGGACCAGGAGCGTGCAGGACTTCTCCATCATCGGATCTCGGTGAATTTGGGGATTCTGTGATTCGGATCTGAATGAGCGAAGAAGAAGAAGAAGGAGATCTGGGTTGGGTGGTGTTGGTGTTGGTGTTGGTGTGTGTTGGATTGGAAATGACTACTGAATAGTGAGTGAGAGTTGAGGAAGGGAGTGAAAGAAACAGTTGGGCCTAATTGAAATGCGTTGCTGGTTGGGTTGGGTTGGGTCTTTTAACATTTGGGCCTAATGAAATGGGTTGCAAAACTTGAGTTGGATCATGATTTAGCATTTCAGCCATCTTTTTGAATCCTCCTAATTGGATTCTGAACACCTATCACTGTTTTGGGGACCAATGTCAGCAACTTCACTAAATATCTAATAAGCCACTGTAAGTAGAAATTGACTAGTATTCAATTAGCCTACATAAATTACTCATTTATATTTTCAAAATCTGAATTCTGAAGAAAAGAGAAAATCTGTGATGTCACATTGGCCAAATAATTGCAATTAGCCTACATAAATTACTCACTTATAATCTTCTCCTTGAATTGTGAAAACAAAAACATGTAAACATAACAACTGCCTCATGCTCTCTAATCTCTATGGGATGCATGAGCCAAAAGAAAACATATCAATTGGACTAAATCACATGATTTTCAAAAGTTGGTTATCAACCCTTTGGTAGGAATTTGACTAATTTTCTTGTAGAATACCTCCCAATTTTTCTTTTTTTGAGAAAGAGTCATACTTTTATTCATCCTCTGTTTCAACACTTCCATCATCAGCCAACCGAAAAAGGATATAATATAAAAACAGTATCAAAGTATTTGTTAAATGTTAATATAAAAATGTTGTAACTATTTATAATTACTAAAATGGATATAATAATGCTGAAAGTGCATTTCACTTATTTGTTTGGTAAAAATAAAATATTTTTTTACTTATTTTTTAAAATTTTGACTAAAAATTTTTATTAGCATTAATTTTTCTAAGAACAACATTATTAAATAAGTATATCTATTTTTTTAGGTATATTATAATTTTAATCATATAAATAAAAAAGAAATAATTACTCATTACTTCATCTTTGCTATGGACCTATGATTTTTAACTTCTAATACCATTATTACTAATATATAACAATCATGTTAGTTTTATTAACAATCAGGTCACTTTGAATTGTTACCAATTGGTATTAGCCAATTTATTAATCCTGCTTTAAAATTGATATCTATACTAATAATGGAAAAAATGCGCTACTGTTCACCACTTAAAAAAAAATTTGACAACCCGCATTTACACTCTATAGCTCACATAGACTTGCATTCACACACCCACACTCACATCCAAACTCAAACTCAACCACAGCCACAGCCACACCCACACCCAAACTCATCCATCTTCTTCATCGATCTCTGACGAAGATGATTGAGCGCAAAGTTTAATGTAGCTGGTTTTCCATATGGCTGTGGTTATAAGCTAGCTGGTTTTCCAATCCGAGAGAAAGAGAAATTTGAGAAGTCGCGAAGAGAGAGAGAAGAGAGCTCGATCTGGACGACGTCGCAAGATCGAGAGCTCAGACTTCCTGATCTACGAGTTGTGCCTCGGCGACAACCCCTACATCAGCTTGACGTGCACCGATTACGACAAGGAGTGCAAGATCTGCACGAGCCCCTTCATTGATTACGGCAAGGAGTGCAAGATCTGCACGAGCCCCTTCACCGATTATGTTTAGGTTCTTGATTTTTTTTGTTTAGTTCAGTTTCTGGAACTGCAAGTGAACTGAAACTGCATAAAAAACTGCAGTTTATGCAGTTTACAGTGAACTGACACTGCAGTTTCTGGAATTACAAGTGAACTTTTTGCTGTTTCTAGAACTGCAGAAATTGCAGTTTCTGGAACTGTAAGTGAACTGAAACTGCAATTTATTAAAGTTGAAACTGCAATTTATTGGAGTTGCGGACTTGCAGTTTCTGTTTTTTGGTAATGCATTGATGCTGGTATTTTGGAAGATGTCTGCATGTTATGTTTTTTTTATGTCTATTTTCAGATGGTATTTTGGGATCTAGTGGTGGTGTGGTGTCCGCAAATGAAGAATGAGTCTGTGGTAGTTGGTCTGCAAAGGAAGAATGATGCTTTAGGTGGTTTTGGTTAATAAAATTAGACGTCAATACCTATATATTAATGGACTCAATAAAAATATTATAATTAATTATCACAATATAAAATATAACTAACAATATACATATTTTTTAATTTAAAATAAATAAATAAAAATTATATAAATCAATGAGGGTATTATGAGTAAAATAAAATATTCAATGTTGTTGTGAGTCACTGCAGTTTTCAAAAACACCTAGAAACATATTTTCTGTTTTTGCTGTAGGGAGTTGAGAATTGTGGGGAAAAAGTGAAAAACAGTTTTTTATTTTTTTACCAAACACCAAAACTACTGTAGGTGATTGAGAATTGTCATCCACAACAGCTTTTGGATCCTCCACCGCAATCCCAAACGAGGCCTTTGTGCCACCAATAAGAAGTGCGTTTTGCTCACATTTCTTATAGTGTAAGAGAGTGAGTATTTGGCAATTGACACTGTGTGTTTGGCGTGAGGGGTAGATGGAAGGGAAGTGAAGATGTTATAAGTGGGTTGATGAAACGAGGCATTTTGTTGATGGTAAAAAGAGGTCACAAAAAGGATAAATTATTTTGTTTATCTGATATACTGTCACGTGCTGTAATCAACTTAATGTGTCATAATATGAGTGAATGTTATTAATACTATATTCTACTAATATAAATATACCGTCAAATAATACCCTTACACATTAAATTTGTTATACCACGTGACAGTGTATCGGATATACCCAATAATTTTTCTCCAAAAAAACCCAAACAATTGAACGACGGTGCATTATACGACAATATGACATTGTCCAATCTTCCAAGTTCTGAGTTCCAAGTTCAAATCCAGAAATGGACAATCTTCCAAGACAAAGAATTATTTTAGTGCATACATGTAAAATGCATCCAATATTTTGTTTTGTTTTGTTTTTGTTTTTTAATTTAGGAGGGTGTCCTCAACTCATGACAGATTGTCATGTGATATATTAGTTACACAATAATTTTTCTTACACATTTGATTAGTTACACAACGTGGTGATATATTAGTTAACCCAATAATTTTTCTTCTCTTAGTCAAGTTATTGTAAATGGGATGATTTTGGTACATCGATCTGCTATCTGTTTGTTTGCTACACTTCTCTCTCTCTCTCTGATTGTATGGGTAGATTTCTATGGGAGTGGCAAATTAAATTGTTTGAGCTTGTGAGACTTTTGGTTTAGGGGCTATGATTATGCCATTTGAGCTAAGTCATATATGTAATGTGGGACTGAGCTAAGTCACAATGAGTGTATATAAAATTTCTCTCCACAACCACCTCAAATGTTGGTCATGGCCAATTATTGTAAAAACGATGTTGTATATATTATACATCCGTTTAATAATTCTTCAAAACATTTATATACAATTTATGAATCTCATCGTGTGATTAATAATATACAATGTTGCATATATATATTGGCAAAATGTTAGAACATTGACTTAACATAAAGATTAGTTGAGCAATCTTGCTATTCAAATTTATGATGTTCATTCAAACCAAGCTTTTATTAAATAAAAATTGAAAACAATTACCCAACAAATTAAACAAATGGAATAAATTTTATTTTCATTAAACGTTATAAGTTACAATCATATTAATTTAAAATTTAAAGCAAATTGCTTGCTAAAATCATACATGTCCTACCACCTTAATCGTTTGATTAATTGTACGGAAATGAGAGAGTGAGTACTTAATTTGAATACTAATTAATGGGTAAATGGCATAACATATTAACATCTATGTATATAGACTTTAGCTAGATTAATTTATTTATTTTAAGAGTCTCGGTTATTAAAATTTTTTGTAAATGACCATTTAGTTTAGTAGTGATATTAAATTTTTCTTTTGTGAGAAAGTTTTAAGTTCAAATCTCATAAAAAATAATTATTGATAATAATAATAATAATAATAATAATAATAATAATACTTGAAATTGAAATGTCAACGGCCAGTCCAAAGTCCAAACCACAAAAAAGAAATGTTAACCATCCACAATTAACTATTTAACTACTTATTTTCCTCTTAATTATTTATATATATCTGCCTAACAAAGACTTAAAAGTTCTGCCTGTTGCCCTTGACTGACAATCCGCAGTCTGAGGCGGATCATCGGCATGTGTCTTTATCAGATTTTGTCATTTGTGTTTTCGTTTTTTCTATAACGTCACTTATACATTTCTTAATAATATTATTAAGAGAGTAGAAAAATCTTACTTTATAATAGTGGAAAATATTTATTTTTTGTTAAGGTCCATTGACTTTAAATACCAAACTTTAATAATTTTTTAGTTTACGTACTAAAATTTAATAGCATTTTACTTTAGATACTATTTAAAAAGTCAAACAAACTAATAAAGTGAAGAGTACTAGAATTCATAAAAATCACATCATATGCCACTACAATAAAAAANACCTCCGACCTGCCACCGCTATTCGGCCCACCACCGACCACCGGCCACCGCCGTCCGTCCGCCCAACCACCGCCCACCTCCATCTGGCCGACCACCGCCCACCTCCGTCCTGCCGACCACCAGCCACCGTCGTCCGGCCAACGCTGTTCAACAACACAAAAACAACTTGGCATAGAAGGGATTCGAACCCCTCTCATGCAAAAGAAAGAGGCACCTCTTACCACTACACTACATAATAATTTCAATAACTGTACTACTTTGACCTCTATTTATCCAATATTGTAATACAAGTTAAAAAAAAAAATTTAATTCAGTCACAACTTAAACTGTGACTGTCTCACAATTTGTTGTGACTGTCATGGTAAGTTGAAAGAGATACCTTCCCCAATTGCACTAGTAATTATTTTGTATAAAAAATATTGCTTTGACCTCTATTTATACTACACTGTAGTACAATTTTTTCAAAAACATTCAATCAAGTCACAACTTAACCGTGATTGTCTCATAATTTAGTTGTGATTGTTCTGTAGTCACAACTAAATCTGAAGTTGTGACTGTCACAATTTGAAAAAGATAGACCATAAACTCCAGCATGCAAACTATAGAAAGTACACCTAAACACCCCCAAAACTCATATAACAAAATTTGAAGTTGTGACTAATATTAAGAAAAAGATAAGTTTAACATAAAATACCTAAATGTTTAACATAAAAGCTCACGTAAAATAGAGAAGAGGTTCAGAGTATCTCCTACATAACCAGCAAAAATATTTCAAATTCCCAAAGAACAAATTCAGAGTTAAAAGACTTAAAGGAACCTTGCTTACCAAGACCAGCATTCTTATTTACTACCCATTTTGAGTTTTATTACTTGTTTTACTGAAAAAACTCTGAGTTGGTCATTGAGCAATGAATTAATTTCAAAAAATGACAAACCCATGAACAATACATAGAAACCCATAATCAACATCAATGCAAAAGTATCGGTAAACCTATTCTGCCAAAAAGGGGGGGAAAAAGGAAACAAAAGCCCAAATGATTCATTGGTTCTAACCTTATTACTCTTAAAGAAAAAATTACAAAGATAGCAAAAAAAAAATCATAATTTAGAAGACATTAAAAGAACACACACTTGTCATAAGAATGGAAAAGAAGTCACAACGAAAACCGAACATACATGCAAATACAAAGTCGCAATTTGACATCAAAATTCAAAACCTTTGTGGCACTCACTATACTGCACTAAGTCTTCTTTTGTGTAAAGTAATTGCTTTGAACCTAATTTATATGATATTGTGTATATATATATTTTTTAAAATAATAAATCCAGTCAGTCACAACTAATTAAATCTAAGTTGTAACTGTCATAATTTAGTTGTAACTGTTCGACAGTTACAACTTTATATTTTAGTTGTGAGTTGTGACTTACTGTTTCGCAACGAAATTAAGAGACTCCTTTAAGGTATAACAATTAAGTACTAGTAGGCTACAAGGTCATCAAGATATCATAATATAATATGCTAACTCCAATATAAAGACAATATCACTGTACAAATGACAATGCATGTACATAACCATACAAGTCCTATCATTTACTATTTTATAATTAGAGAATGCGAATTTGGATAGTACACATTTGAACTTCACCTAGTACTGCATATGTACTAGGTCTAATAACTACAACCTTTCCACAACCTTAGAAAGTTTTCTCTATTTGATGAGGTCTAATGACATAACAATGTGCATATGTAATCAACCAAATTTTCATGATATAACACAGGTGTATATGTAATCAATCAAATTGCCATGTAACTTTGAATTATATAAGCAAAAAATATGCAGAAAAAAAAAATTGCAACCTCACTAGAATCAACAATAAGAACAAACAAAGAACCCTTTTGCTCATAAAACACCTAATCATGCAAACTTTACTTTCCTTTTGGCATCTGCCATAGTTTTCTCAACTAATCAACAGAAGCTACAAAAAATGAAACTCAATAGAACCAAAATCACTACCAAAACTCATATAACAACTAATTAACAAAATCAGAAGTTGTGACTGAGATCAGAAAAGATAAGTTTAACATAAAAGCTCACATAAAAATGAGATTTGTATTAAACAAATACATTAAATATATACACTCTAAGAAGGAAATTTAACCTATGACTATCAAGCAGAACAACTTGAAATTCATCTTTATCTTTCTATATCTCAAACTAAAAAAATGCAGAAAAGATAGAAAAGAAAAAATTTAAAATCGCAGATCAAACCCTAAATAATCAAACTAATAAAAGAATCTATTGCAACAAATCACAGAAAGAAAATATTTAAAATCAAAATCAAAATCAAATCCCTAAAAGCTCGAAGCAAGTTGATCAATTAAAAGTCATAATCAACCAAATTGATGAAGAAAACATATTCAAAATGAAAATCAAAACCAAATCCCTAAAACAGTCGAAGCAATAAGCAACTGATCAAATAAACCAAATTGATGAAGAAATCAAATTCAAAATCAACAGGAAATCAAGAGAAGAACTTATCTCCATAACCAGATCAACGAAAATCACGAAGGGGGTGAGCAAAATCCAAGAACAAATCGCGTGAGATAAAGCTCCAAAGTTAATAGTTCGCACAACGACCAAACAATAATTTTTTAACAATTATTAATTATACTAAACCCAATAAACGGGCCAAGGGCAAAATCGGAATATGAAATAAGCCCCACTAGAAATAGGCTAGGCTGGAAAGAAGGTTTGGTATCTAATCTAAAATGTTTTTAAGAAAGTTAGTAGCCAAACTAAAAAAAATAGCCATGTGCTGGTATTCCAAAAAGTTATTAGAATTAGGTAGTTAATCCTAATTTTCTCTTTTTATTATTATTCTCTTATAAATCATATGATCACAAGGTACAATTTTTTAAAATAATAATTGACAATTTATTTTAAAAAATAATATTTAAAATTTATTCTACTAAGTATGGTGTACCGAACCCAAAACTTCACTTCACAAAATGTAAACATCAAATCGTTATGAAAAAATGTAATTTGATCATAATAAATAACAAATCATAAAACAAAGCTTCTATAAAAAAATGAAAGAAGGGTAAACATTCTCTTAATTACAGGGTGGTTTAACTAATTGGATAAGAAATTTTTTAGAAGCAAAACTTGTTGGTCGAGAAAAACGTTTGTTGCCTTGTTGGTCATATTTATTATTCAATAAAAAGGTATGATTTTATATACTTTTTCCTGAGGTAGCCATCTTTCAAAAGTATATTGATAATACCCAGGGCCGGTCCTGGCTTTGGAAGGCCGAGGACGAAATCTAAATTGGATCTTTAGTAAAATATTTTGCAAAATAATTCATAATTGACAAGAAATCAATTAGAAAATTTTCGATCACATTAATAAATCAATTATAAAATTTTTGGTTGAACGTCAAGAAAATAATTGAAAAAATAATAATTTATAGGAATATAAGAAAAAAATTAAAATGGGAAAACACACACTTAAACATTAATTACCTTTTTGCTTAATGAGACCTCTATAATTTTTTTCAGATTGAAAGAGCATGTAGAGAACAAAAAAAAAAAAAAAACCAGTTTTCCACAAGACTATATGGAGAGCAAAGATCCGTCTTTGCCAATTCAAAGCAAACATGCTTTCTAAATCAAACTTTTCAGAAAAAAGGCATGTACTTTTAATGAAAAAAAAAAAAAAAGAGGTGTAAACCCAAGGGCTAAAAGGACCTACTATCATGCAGATGAGGATGTTGGCTTGCTCTTGTGATTCACGTGAGAAATCGAAGAAAAAATGAAGTAAGTTGGCCAAACACAAATTAAGGAAATAAAAAGAAATAAAAATATGACTTTCAACTAATAATCAAAGAAAAATAGGTTGCAGAATCCGAATTGTATATCTTAGAAGGGTCTAATATATATATTTTTTTTACAAGATGGGCCTAAACCCAAAGAAAGAAACTAGATAACTACAACTTTAACACAATAAGTAAAAGAGCCTAATTACAGCGAAGACATTATAAATAAATCCAACAAAATATAAAAATTTGTGAGCCTTAGACGGTCGCACTCGGTATCCCCCTTCAAGACCGGCATTGATAATGCCACTCCACCCACCTACCAACGTCACCCTAATTTTTTTCTTTAAACACCTAATATAATGAATGTCTTATAGACTTATAATCAATAAAAGATTAAAGAATATGAAAGTAGGATTACAAATTTGCAATTTGGCGTATTACTTGAATGTATTATAAACTTATAAAAAATATGAAAGAATATTATTGTATTATAGTCAATAAAAGATTAAAGAATATGAAAGTAGGATTAAAAGTTTGCAATTTGGTATATTATAGTTGCACACATGACACAACATCCATTATAAGTATTTTATTTGAATGTAGGATTCAATAGTGAAACAACAAAACATTAATTAACAGTATTGTATGATACACCAGCTAACTATTAATTTAATATCGTCATTATTTTTTAATTATATTAGAGAGATTTTAAATTCAAATCTAACTCTCACCGATTGGAAAAATTGTTTTGCTCACAACTAAATCTTAGGACCCGTTTGGTATCCAACTCAAATTTTTTTTTTTCAAAAATTAAGATTTTTTTTTAATGTGAGTTTTTAAAATTTGAAAACGTGTTTGGTATGAAATTTGAAAATAATTTTTAAATTTAAAAAATGATGACATCTAAGAAAAAAAGAAGTGTAAAAAAAAAAATTAGAAAAACGATGTTTTATCATTTTTTAAAAAGGCATATTTTTGGATTTTTTTTTCTAAAAAATGTTTTAAAAATGGTCTACCAAACACGTTTTCTTGACTAAAACTTGTTTTTTTGTTTTTAAAAACAAAAAATAGTTTTTGAATAGAATACCAAACAGGCTCTTAGTATTTCACATTTTTCAATTATTTTTCCAATCCCTTTACAAAAAATTATTTTTCCGACCATTCAAAACAGAGAAATTAAAAATAAAATAAAAAACAAAAGAAAAAGAGAAAAGAAAGAAAAGGAGAGTTGTAATAAGATATAGGCAATGCGTCATAATCCCAATTCCCAAAGGCAAAGTGTCGGTGATGTAAGAAGGAAAACTCAAGAAGTTACAAAGCAGCATAATGCATCTTTGAGTAACATGTATGCTGGCGTTGTATCTCTGTGTGGCCAAATCTCTGTTGTCCGATTTTAAAGTTTAAACCTTTTCCATTTTTGCTTCCAAAATACACTCACTCTCTCTCTCTCCCCACTATTTATCATCACCCATTTGCTTGATTTGCTTAATGCTCCAGCAACACTAGCCACTAGGTTTCATTCTTGATCTCCCACTCTCCTGATTCTCTCTCTTGCTTGCATCAGAGTGAAAGAGTGTGGTTTGTGTAGTGGGATCTGTGAGTGGGGGAAGAGAGTTCTGAAAAAAGAGAGAGATGGGTGTGGATTTGAGGCAGGTAGTGGCAGGTATACTGACACTGGCTATGTTTGTGATGCTTGGGAACATGATCAAAAGAGACCATTTTGATTCTGTTGAAGTAAGTCCACAGCACAGCATCACACACTCTTCACAATGCTTGGCTCATCACTTTATCTGATCTGCTTTACTATTTTTGTATGATTTTTCTGTGTCATTTTGTAGAATAACAACTTAAATGTCATTGTGTAATATGTGTAATATCGATCTCTCTGTCTCGGTCTGTGTTTCATTTGATTTGTATTCCTTGATGGGTTTTGATTGATTTGTTGTAATTGAAGTTGAATCATAGCAATACCCATCTTTCTGGGTTACTATAGATTTAGCCACTTTCTAAAATGTTTAACTGTGTCATTCCCCATCCTTTGCTTGTCGGAATTAGAGAGGCAAAATGGATTCAGAATTTTAGTTCTCCAAGAGTTGAAGAAAGATTTCTGGTCAACTAATTCATATAGTTATGATGAACTCTATGTTGAGTTAATTATTGAATTCAAGACTCTTTGTTATCCTTTCCCTCTTGAATTCAATAGTTATAATTTCTCTTTAAGGGTATTCATCAGTCATCACTCTAAAAGAGTTGTATAGAGTTCTAGTGGAGCTCATGTATAAATTTAAATAAATTTTGATGAAGTTGACCTTGTTTATTTACAATGAATAAATTTGAGCATTTATTTACAGGGCTTCCTTCTCTTTTGCTTTATGTAGGAGAAATTTGCAGGAGGGGGAGGAAGAGATACCTTAGAAAATGCCAAGATTTCAAAGGAGGGCCTTGTTACCTCTGCTAAGAAGAATGGTGGGCCTTGGGAAAATGGTGGCGAAGAGTTAAAACCATGTTGGTCTAAGCCAGCTTTGGGTAAGATTGCTTTACATTTTGAAGTGACTGATAGTTTCATGTATTGTTTATCACAGTCCTGTGTTGCCTAATTCCTTTCTGTAAATTCTTACATGTTACCTGGTTGGCAGATGATGTTGACCAGACGGAGGGGTTTGTCCTTTTCTCATTAACAAATGGCCCTGAATACCATGTTTCACAGGTATTTAAATTAAAAGTCCATTTAGTTGATGGAGTTATTTGGCTTTTATTTTTCTGGGTCCTCTAAACTGGATCTTAATCTTCCTGAATATAGTCTAATTTTTTTTTTCCCTAAATGGCAACAAATTCAGTCATTTCATCCTTTTGTCCATTGGTGGATCAAATGGTTGTTAAATATGATAGGAAATGTGTAGTGCTACTGTATGGATGTTGCATATCTTGTTTATATTTTCATAAAGATTTTCTGTTGTACTTTTTTCAATTAGCCACTGATATTTTAAACCAATTCCTTATCCTCTCAGTAATCCATTCCTTGGTATTCTGTAGATTGCTGATGCAGTTGTAGTGGCAAGGTATCTAGGAGCAACTCTTGTACTTCCTGACATTAGAGGGAGCAAACCAGGGGATGAGAGGTTAGTCAGCTAATGGTCTACTGAAAACATGCTTTCCCATCATTACTTCTAGTTTCAGAACTAGTAATACTCTTTCCTGTGTTTCTGTTGTCATTGTGCTTGTGTTAGTTGTTGCCCGTTCATCGCAATAAAAAATGTACTGGTATATGCGAACTGCTTGAATGAACAATATGGTGAACTTTTTTATTATTCTTTTGATCCATGGAAAAGAATCTTCATCTTCGGGTCTTTTTTTTTTTTTTTCTGGGGTAAAATTATGTTTATTTTGCTTATTTTGGGTGGGAGGGGGAGGGAAATGTGGTGGATCAATGAAGGTAGACTAATTTCTTGTGAAAAAAGGTAGACTGATGACCTTCTCTTGGTTGGATCTACATAAAGGTTTTGACAGGCAACTAATTTAACTGAAATTTCAGGAATTTCGAAGAGATTTATGATGTCGAGAAGTTTATAAGCAGCCTGGATGGTGTGGTCAGAGTAGCAAAAGAACGACCTGCTAAATTATCATCAAGGAATATTGCTGCTGTGAAGGTCCCCAATCGGGTTGCAGAAGATTACATTGTGGAACATGTGGAACCAATTTATAAAAAGAAGGGCAACATAAAGTTGGCAACTTACTTTCCTTCAGTGAACATGAAGAAGACAGAAAGTAAGAGTTCTAGCGATTCATCCGTTGCCTGCTTAGCAATGTTTGGAACTTTAGAGTTGCAACCAGAGATTAATGAAGTGGTCGACTCAATGGTCGAGCGGCTGAGAACTTTGAGTCGCAAGTCCGATGGCCAATTTATAGCA
Organism: Dryas drummondii; assembly: GCA_003254865.1. Lineage (NCBI taxonomy): Eukaryota > Viridiplantae > Streptophyta > Magnoliopsida > Rosales > Rosaceae > Dryas > Dryas drummondii. The sequence goes on from QANW01003611.1 coordinate 98,411, forward strand.
GTGGACTTGAGGGTTGAATTATTGGAGCAGAACAGTTGCCTAGGAGGAGATGAAGGTGGAACAAAAAGTTGTTACAATGCACAAGAGGTTGCTTTATTTCTGAGGAAAATTGGGTTTAGCAAGGATACCACAATCTATTTGACTGAATCAAAATGGGAGAGCAGCCTTGATGCTCTGAAAGATATCTTCCCAAAAACTTATATTAAGGTACAGGCTCTTCTTCTGTAGTGCCTTGAGTTTTTACTTTATTTATTTATTTATTTATTAATCCTTCTATTTATGCTTGGCCATTTTTTCACTTTAATCTCTTTACAATCCTTGGTGTACTTGCTGGCTATTTCAGACATAAGTTGTAGACTTGTGTACTTAATGCCTCTGGAATCTATTGCAGGATGGAATTATTCCTGCAGACAAGAAGTCCAAATTCCTGGATTCAGAGGGTTCTGAATTGGAGAAGATTATTGATTTCTACGTATGTTCTCAAAGTGATGTATTTGTGCCAGCCATCTCTGGCCTGTTCTATGCAAATGTAGCCGGTAAAAGAATCGCTTCCAGTAAAACTCAAATACTTGTCCCAGCCTACATTCGTAGTTCCTCTGCATCTGCGTCCAATTTCATCACACATTATGTCTCGACAAAGAACCATTTGGCTTATTCATGCTTTTGCTAGTGCCCGTGAGAAGAAACCTGGAAAAGAAAAGGCATGGCAGATGTGTTGAAGCCTTCAAAGAGGGTGTTAGCTTTCCTATTTACCTTAATCAAGCATTACGGTTAAGCAGATGGACAGGCTAGTTTGTATAATGAATGTATACTTGATCTGTGTTACAAGAAACCCTAAAGAGAAATTTCTCTGTTAATTAAGGTGATCTTTTAAGACACCCTATGATAGAGCAGGAAGTTTTGAACCTATAGTAGTGGTTCATATGTTGTTTGATATATTCCCAAACACTTTTCCTATATTCTTTGTAATATTGTTGAGATTTGGTTGAATTGAATGATTATTGGATATGCCATTCCTTTTGAGGATATGGTGCTACAGCTCTCTCTATCTCTCTCTCTCTCTCTCTCTCTCTCTCTCTCTCTCTCTCTCTCTCTCTCTCTCTCACACACACACACACACACAGATAAAATAAATCCCAACATGCAATGTGGACTTATTAGGGTGGTTAATGAGTTTATTACAGAACCAAAATAAATAAGACAAGAGTTGGACCAAGATCCAAGGTTTTTCATAGTAATACTGACACTGACACAAGTAATTTATAATTACAGGTCCTTTATAAAAACATTGATGTCCAAATGAATATTTGGATCTAATCTTGGTCACGTTTTTTTCTTGTTGGTTGTCTTCTTCGATAAAATAATGTACCCTACTCCCACGAGCTGCTTTCAGAAACTTGTCTGTCTTTAGCTGTTATTGTAAACCTTATAAATGTGATATCAATGACCGCAGGGCAATCAACAATGTTAGTTTATGGTTATGAACCATTAATATCTGGTGTTTCTCTGCCTCCTAATGATGTATATCCAATGGCATTGACTTGGTAGTTAGGTACAGATCCAATGGTTGAGATTGGCCAGAGTTTATAAAACTCACCAAGATAGGAATCAGATGTTGAGAGTGGAGGGGCGGCTAGGCAGAACAAAAATAAGCAGAACATGTGGCAATGAGAGTTACTATATATAAAAATTGAAGAAGATTACAAACATGTAGCCGTCTTAGCTCAGCTGGTAGAGCGCGTGGCTTTTAACCACGTGGTCGTGGGTTCGATTCCCACAGACGGCGCTTTAAATTTTTAGCTGCTAGTATTTTTTAGTCTTCTCCATAAATTGCTCCTCTCAAAACTACTCAAATGGAAAATCTTCAAAATTAATGTATTAATGCTTCCATTGCCTCCAAACTCTCCTTAAATTTATGAAACTTTGAAGAAAAAAAATAAAAGGAGCCGTTATGTTCTTTCCAATATCAGACTGATTTGATTACCACCCTAATAAGCATTATTTGTATTCAAAATCAAACGGATCTATCATCACCTAATATATATTGGAAACAAAATCTCTGACATTACAAAATCATTCACAGAAAAATTTGATTTGATTTTCCCTTGAAAGTTTTGAGAAATTAACAATCTTTGCATAGATTCTAAAGAATCTGGTAATTAAGAATGTCCTATCCAACAAGATGTGCAGCTTGTAGATTTTTGAGAAGAAGATGCCCTCAAGAGTGTGTTTTGGCACCCTACTTTCCCCCAAGCAATCCAGAGAGATTTGCTTGTGTTCATAAGATCTTTGGTGCCAGCAACATTACCAAAATGCTACAGGTAAGAATTTAATATGTATGATCTTGCTCATCAATGCTTTTCTTTATTAATACTATATCACATATATATATATGTATTTATAGAGCTAGTATTTAATATTATTTTTGGGGGGAGCAAAAGTTTAATTCATGTTTATATATTTTGTTTGGCAGATACATGTCTGAAAGTACATTAATTTGTTGCTTAGCTTCTAAAAAGTTTTCTGTTTTCTATTTGCATTTCTATATAATAGTTGGGTACTAATAATATAAATGGTTCAACTAATTAGATTAGAAGAACCGCCTAACAAAGTAAATATTTTTTGTTCTATGTTTTTCTTTACTACTTCATCAACCCATTTATTTATTTATTTTCTGAAAATCTTGAGAAAAAAGTTTGAAAGAATTCATTGATGATAAGCAACAATGTATTTGGCTGAATTAATCTGTTAATCTTAATCAAAAGTTAATTAACATGGTGTGTATATATATAATGGTTTTGATGTAAATATGCAGCAACTGCCAGTCCATTTACGAGAAGCAGCAGCAGACTGCATGTTTTATGAAGCATCGTTACGTGTTGAAGATCCAACTTACGGATGTGTGAAAATAATTTATCAACTGCAACACGATATGTTGCAGGCCCAATGTGAGTTGGACAAGACAAAAGGTGAGATAGCATTCTACAATGCACAACAACAACAACAACAGCAACAACAAGTGCATCAGCAGCAGCAGCAAATGGCCCAATATTGTGTTAATTACCAACAAGACCTGCACAGTACTCAGCCTTCATGGCTTAATGATAATCCCTTTTACAGCTTGGATGTGCAAAATTTAACAAATAACACTGAATTTCATCCATAAGATATGAGCTAATTTTGGTAATTAAGTCCATTTCCATCTTGATACATGGGTGAAATGTACTCACTCCCTCTCTCTATATATCTCTCTCTCATATGTAATTTGATTGTCATCCTTGGCAAACATAATTCTTTAAAATAAACCTGATCGATAAATTGTTTGTGGTAAGTTAAAGAAAGAGACACCTCATGGCCAAAAAAAAAAAAAGAGAAAAGAAAGAGATCGATTCCTTATTGTTTTAGAAGTTTTGCATTTGGTTTTCATACTAAGCCTCCTCTTTTTATTATATGGATATTTTTCTAAACTCTTTTACTCAAATGAGAGCTTGTATGTTGATTATGTGAGAATTGAAAAATTATAGTTTCGCGTAAGTGGTTATAAGGGTCTTGGATCTATGCTCCTAAAGCCCATTTGGTTCACGGAATTCATTTTTTGGTAAATCAATTTTTTTGCATTTGCCGGGTTAAATTTAGGGCCCGTTTGGCACTGTTTTTAAAATTGTCAAAAACGCTTTCAAATTAGTAAAAGCGCTTTTGATAGCATTTGGCAAAAATAATTAGAAGTGCTTTTGAGTTATAAAAACACTTTTAAGGGGTTTTTTGAGAAGCACCTGACAGGTGCTTTCTCAAGAAGCACTTTCAAGTGCTTTTGTATAAACAACTTATAAGTTTTATAAAAATTTATATGTGCTTTTTAACATAAGCGCTTTTGATAAAAGCGCTACTAAATAAAAGTGCTTCTAAGAAGCAGTGCCAAACGAGCCCTTAGATTATAATTGATCAAAAAGCAAGATTGTTTTTTGACATTAGAATTCTTTATAAAAAAAATAAAGAGCAAATTATAATTTAATATTTTAACTTTACATATTATTTCAACTTAGTACCTCAATTTTGAAAATTTGCAAAAAAATACCTCAACTTTTATTTTGTGTCAAAATAATACCTCTGTTAGTTTTTCTGTCAAATAAACCGTTATCTGCTGATGTGGCAGAGATATTTTTGTCTTTTTACCTACATTTAAAAAATAATAATATTTTTAAAACTTTTGAATAAAAAAATTTCCTAAAAAATTTTTTTTTCCCCTCCCCCTTCCTAGCCCAGCCTCATCCCTATTGCCCTACCCCACCCAATCCCGTCCCCGTCCCCCTCCCCTCCTAGCCCCCAACCCTCCCCCACCCANATAAGGGGTGTGCTCAAATACCACCCAAACTTTTTTTTTTGCCAATTTACCACCTGAAATTATCAAAATGTGCTAATTTGCCACCTAACATCCATTTTTCTGTTAAATTATCAAAAAAATTTCCAAACTTCCCATTTTGTCCTTGAAAACAATAAAAAATATTATTATTTTAAAAACTTTTTTTAAAATATAATTATAAAAAAACTTAAAAACTAAAAAATAGAAAATGGAAATACCCTTTTTTTTACGGGGTTTACTTAGATTTTTTTTTTTAATATTTAAAATGCTTTTTTTATATAAATGACGAAAATACCCTTGAAATAAACAGAAAATTTAACTAAAGTGACGGTAGGTGGTAGATTAGCCAATATGTGAAAGTTTAGGTGGTAAATTGGCAAGAAAAAAAGTTTGGGTGGTATTTAAGCACACCCTCTATAGTTCAGGTGGTATTTGAGTAAAAAAGCCTTATACAAATACATATATGCTCAGCACAAGGAAAAAAAATCCTTGGAGTACGAGGAAAGATAATACAAGTCCTAAAGAAACTAAAACCCTAGCGTGAGCCTAATGCCTTGGGCAGCAAGGCTGGTGACAATCCTTCTCTAATAGTGAAAAACAACAAATCCAAGAGGAGAATATGGGAATTAGAGATCAGATGAACTTGATGGGGGTAATAATTGCGGTGATAATTATGATGTTAATTGTTACGCTTAATCCACAAATAGTGTTAGCTAGTTGCATGTTAAGCAATTAAGGGAGGGGGTTTTTTTTTTAACGATTACATTGAAAGCAATCAAATCTCAAGGGCTTTAACCATCGGAAAAGCTTCACAAAGACACGATATAGTGCCTTCAAAGTCACATCATTTTTAAAAACAAAAAACAAATTTATCACACAAAACCACAACTAAAACTTGAAAAAATTAAAAATACTTCAAAACAACAAAAAACAGGAGCAAAAGCAAAAAGAGCCAAAACTAAGAGAAGCTCACGAGCGGCAAAGAGAAGCTAAAGCATCATAAGCCATCAGCCAGAAGTTTACTTCAGGCAAAACATGNATGATGAAATTAATATATTCGTACGATATATTGAGCATTCGAGCGTATATATATAATGTATATAAATATATCATATATGATGAATATCTCCTACATCATATTGCAGGCCAACAAGATATGATGTTTTAGACGTACGTGTTAGCTATGGGCCTGATTGAATAAAGAATGGAGCCCGGCCTTGTCCATTTTAGACATATTGGGCCGACCCATTACCATCTTACCATCGATATCAATTATTCTTTTTGTTTTTATTTTGTCTAAATCTCAATAATTCATTGTTGAAAAACTTGAAATTAACATCATTACCATCACCAACTACTGAAATTACAAATTGCAACCCAATCTTAGACTTGTTTTCGTCAAAACTACTAAAACTACAGTCAAGATACATGAATCTTTTCTTTTATTTATTATTTATTGATATCACCTTTTCGTTACATTATAAATCACATTCGGAATACAATATTGTTCAAAGCAATTGTCATGCTGAAATAATCTCCATACTAAATTCAAATTGAACTTAGGAGTAGGTTGTATATAAATTATGGGTTTTCATAATAATTACTTTCAATAAAACAAAAAAGAACAAGAGGATATTAGGATAGCTAAAATATGGAAATTAGAGAAATTAAGTTAATTATGGTGAGGGTGCTAATTGTGGTTATAGTTATGATGCTAATCAATAATATTATGCTTTCACAAGTTGTGGCATTGGTACAATATTCTAATTCGCATGGCTTCTTGTCTGGTCCTTTGGTTGATAGAGGTGGAAGTGTTTGGTTGCCTATACGTCCAAAATGCTATGGAAGATGCATTCTTCTTTGTGGTGCTGGCACACCTAATAATGATAAATATTATTTCTCTAACTATTACCAAAGATGCATGTTGTTTTGCTTGCAATATTGCTCATACCATCCTATCAATCTCAACCTTTACTCGTGTATTTTTTGTTGTACTGCAATCTCCACCACCAAAAACTTTATTCCTGCAGGTATATATATATATATGCTACATTTGCACCTCTCTCTCTCTCTCTCTCTCTCTTCACGAACAGTCCACACATACTTAAACATAAATATAGTTCATGTGCTTTAGATTCTTTTTCTTAGCTAATTTACTATATCAAGTAGTGTAATGAACTAATTAAGACATCTTCTAAGATTATACGTAGTTGAAGCTGACATTTGAATTTCTAGACCTTATTCAAGTATTCTAGGTTTTCCCAATATATTATCGACGTAGAATTCAACTTATCACATATAGTTATTGAAACATGAAGTAAAACATTCTCTCGTATGATCTTTTGGGAGAAGTGCTTATTATTCTTCAATTCTTGCATGTATATGGGAGGGAGCAACCTTTATTTTTTATTTTTCTGTCAAGGGTGATTATTATTATTATTCCGTATAATTAAGCTGCTTTTGTTTATTGTCAATTAATGCAGGAATGGAAAGCAATATGGAAACTTGCTACGACAATTGCAATAAGAAATCTTAGTTTTGATTTCTTCAGTTATATGCATGGAAAAGTGGTTGGATTACTTTGGTCATTTCGCCCTTGGCAAGATTAATTGTTTGTTTGGGTTCCATTCTTCGGCCTGGTGCCTTGTGTTTTGTAATGGGTTTTGCCCCCTTTATGTGATCACATGCCATATATGCATGTGTAAAGAATAAATGTTAGAAAGTTTTTAAGATCGAGATAATTGAAAGTGAGGTGTTGAATCTATCAAGTATCAATTTGTGTTATAAACTCATACTTAACAAAAATATGTGTATTACTATTTCTGTAATGTGAATTAAAGTACCTTGCCATTCTAAATTGTTTCACTAGACAGAATAACAAGTACATAGTACGTAGTACTAAAAAGTACCGATACTAATAAAATGAAGTTGGAGGAAATTTTTGAAAGAAATAAAATAACATGTACATAGGATTGATTGAATAAAGATATATTTAAATGTAGAAAAGTTAAATATACGAAGTGTACGTCAAAGTCCCATGGGTGCCCGTTTGTAAAGGGGAGGCCGGCCATGTGGGATATTTAACACCTCCTCTCAATGCCAGGCTAAACAACTGCCACATGACAGCATAACCCAACCAAACAAGTACCACCATTGGTGGTCCAAAATGCCCAAAGATACATACCATGTGTTCTGATACCATGTCAAAGCCTTATAGGCCTAACTCACCCTTAAAACTGGCTTATAAGGGAAGGATTGCACGCCCAAGGCTTATACATTGTACTAACCAACTGACGATGTGAGATATTTAACACGTAGGTTTTAGGGCTTTTGAGTTTCTATCATTTAAATAAGAGAATGTCGTCATTCTAAAGGAAACAATAATAATTAGCTAGCTAGCTAAGGACTTACATTTTAGATATTCAAAGCATTTTATAAAACCAAAAATTTGGTATATAATTAGTGCATATTATAAAATGCTGTCCTTTAATTAACGCACATATATGCAGATGACATATATATGCATGCATCCCTGTCCTTGTTGTCACTATAACCAAATATTATAGTACTTGTTTTTGTCAAAATTCTGTAAACGTAGTCAAGATATATACATGAAAGCCATATATATGCATATACATGCATAAGCAAATTAATATGTAACATTCGATATAATTTCTAGCTACCACCTTTTCGTTTACATAAGAAATCATTTGGATTATAATATCATATCGTTTAGTACATCACTTTCATACTGAATTAATTAACAATCTATATATTAATTAATTAACTACTTAAGAAAATATAAGTACTTATAGTTGTACATGTGGCTGGGTTTAATTTGCATGTATTACGTACTTTTAGACAGTTAATCAAGAAAAATTCAAGAGCTAGCAGCCGGGGCTATGGAAAGCAATATTCTTATGATGATAATTGTGGTGATCATGTTAATTAAGGTTTCACATGTTGCATTAATGCAGGCTGATGATGATGATGAATTGGCTAATTCTGGTCGGCCTAATTATTTGGGTATGGATGGTGGATTTTTTTGGTTGCATCTAAAATTGGGTTGCTTTCGCGTATGCCTTAAGAGTTATTGTCATGCTGCCAAACCCAATCTTGTCTCTGATAATAATATATGAATATGAACTCTATAAATTAAGAAACATGTATGGAGCATTGCTTGCTCAAGTGCGCTGTCCTCCCTGGTCGCCATCTTCACCAAGATGATCTGGACGACTTCCACTGTATTCTTGGTTGCTCAAGCTCCACCACCAACAATGTTTTACCTCCAGGTATGTATGAAGATCATAAGTTTTTGTTTTTATTTTATTATCATCATCTAGTTTTTTATTGGAGATTATAGTTCTTAGATTAATTGTATATCAATTCACCCTAATTTGGGAGAAAAAAATTGATCAAAAATGGCCGGAGATGAGGTTTTGCGGGTAAAAGTAAATATATAATGAGTTGTACAAAGCAAATATGCCATGTCAAAATTCATATCATTTAAGGCAATTTATAGTCTTCACTACGACATTCTTCTATAATGAGGTGAGTATCATGTGTTATAATCTTACCTAGCTTATTGTGAAAAAATGTCTCGTAAAACATGTCGCATGAAAAAATATATCTATTAATGTAATGCGCCTAGCTTAGTAAGACCCATAATTTTTTCTTTTTAATATTTTCTTTAACAAGCATCCATATTGGTTAGAAAAAAGGGGGAAAAAACGATCCACATATATTGCCTTTTCAAGTGATCATGAATTAATGAAACTGACCCATTTTATGAAATTATAAGAAAAGTAGTATAGTAACATTTTACATCTCTCAATTTAAACACACCTCTAAGTTGAGCATAGGCTTCAATCATCCCTTGTCGATCATTAGGTAGAAATAATTTTTCCTTTATAACATATATTGTACCTAAGCAAAAAGGTAATATTAATTTGCTTCTCATGTTCCCTCTCAATGTTGCAGATGCAGGTGTGGAAAGCAACGTAGAAACTTGCTACAACCAATGCAAGAAACAATAGTTTATACTACTCAGTAATATGAAACAATGTTATGTATGAGATATTAGATATTTGGATTGCATAGTATTTGGGAATGAATATCATTTTGCTCTCTAGTCTATTACACATTTATTAATTTGCTCTCCAAACTTCTAATTTGGAAAATAAAGGATCGTGACTTTTTCAATTTTGTCAATTAAAGTTATTCCGACAATTTACACATTTTTCATCCAAAATGCTAGAATGATCAACCAAAATTTAGTGAGAAATGAAAGAGGGAAAAATAATGCATGATAAAAAAATAGTAAGATCTAAATAGAATAGACCATTTTACCCTTAAAGATTTGAATGAAAAATGTGTAAATTGACGGAAGAATCTCAATTGACAAAATTGAAAAGTCAAATTCCTTAATTTTTCAAATTAGAAATCTGAAGAATAAACTAATACAAGTTTAATAGTCTAAAGAGTAAAATGATATTAATCCCTAATATTTGTGACGGTAGACCATGGAAATAAAATTAGTTTTAATGAAATTAAATATTTACACCAATCTTAACAGACAATGACTAGTGGCTTGGGACATATATTGTCTGTGATGAAGTTTCATTAGTACATATATGTTTTTAAACAATAGAGAAGTGTGACACGGACTGGTGGTTGGATTAGTTACAGTACTAGTGGTTTGACCCGCCTCTGGGCCTTGCATTTGTAATGGGCTTTGTTCCCATTTGCGATGCGTGTGTAGAAGATACTTTAAGAAAGTAATTAGAGATTATAGAAAGTGCATTTAAACCGTAAACCGGAAAACCGACCTGATCGGAAAAAATCTGGGAAAAACCGTGAAAAAGATGAATCAAAACGAATAGAATCAGTTCCGATTTTCACACACAATTTAACCAAACCCCAACCCATGGCCACTACTTTGGATTGGTGCTAAGCTATTATTTTAATTTTATGATTTTTATTCTTTTTTTTTTTTCTTTCCTTCTTTTTCTCCTGTATTTGGGAGGGATCGAACTCTTTACCTTTTCTAATACTAACTCATTAGGCATTGGTATTACGACCGGTTCTGCATCGCGCAATTGCCCGACTGAAGTACTTGCTGAATGGAGTCTTGGGGACTGGAATAAATTTTCCAATAACAGCAAGAGGCCAGCTGTCAGAAAAAATAAAGGCAGTTAAGTAGCACATAAAGATGGATGCATGGTTGTGTTCATAAGTAACTTTTGTATATTAACCTCGACCTGCATTAACTATCAACAACCTTAGCAAAAATACCATAAGCAATATACCATCGAGTTAACCACCTACCTGATGATGGCAATAGCAAAGCATATAAGCCATTGGTGCCAATCAAGTCTCACCGTTTTTGTAAACTTCCCAAGAAACATAATGATGAGTATCTGCAAACCCATTTATATGTACTGAGTAATTGTATGAATAGGAGCTAGAAAGAGCCCTAAATAAAAATGTAGTGGCCTCTCACCTGAAGTGCAAATGTCATTCCTATTATTGCCATGAAGAGGTAGTTCTTTGTCATTCCACGGAAGACATTCATTTCCTCAGGCTTTCGGGCATTGAACTCATTGAAAATCTGTAAAAAAAGTCAAGAAAGACATTAGAAAAAATACTAATAAGACGCTAGATTAATTGCAGAATAAGGCATGTCAACGGCATTTGTTCAACTTCAATATCTTCGGATACAATGAATGAAGATAACTAAGAAGCAGAATGGAACAAACCATATTAAGTAAACAATTAAAACTTCATTCCTAATTCACATACTTATCTTCAAGTCCTATACTTACTTGGCAGAAGACAAAAGCATTGAATATGACGGTATTCTTCACAAGAACGGCAGTCTTAGGGTCATCCTTATCCAGAGAAAGAATGCTATTGCCCAGAAAGTTAAGGAAAAGGAGGACACCAATTTGATACACAGCCTGTGACAAGTAAAAGATAATTAGAGAACAGAATCACACAAATGATTAATTTACCCTTGTTCTATTGTGATCTTAGTAATTTCAAAAACAATAATCTCGTAATAGAGCAAGTACCTGAACGAGTATGTTCCTCCACATGATGTTTGTTATAAGAGATTCCCTAAGAAAACAAATATGCGACCATTACGTCACATATCTAAATATACAGGTGGTTCACTAAGACAATTTGATATACAAGAATATCTGGCCTTGCAAATGCACCCACCACGATTTCAAATCTCTCCAATCTTATTTTACAACCAAATCTACCAATTTTAAGAGGAGAGCAACGTACGAGAGAACATCAAATGGCCAAAATATATGCAAGTTAAATATAAAGAAGTCTAAATAGGTGATAGGTTGTGACTCTATCCCTCTTCCCCTTTTCTTCTCTCATTAAAGAAAAATTACCCAGGTTAATGAAGTCTTAAATGTTAGGTTTACTCGTACAAAGTTGAATAAGAGTGGGAAAAAAAATTATAGAGCATCATAAGTGATTGAATCAACTGAAAAACAATCAGAAGGACTCGAAATGGATCCAAGAAAAACAGAATAGAAACAGCGGACTTTCATTGCATCTGATGTTCATGCTCCTAAGAATATTGAGAGGGCAATCAAGGTTTAAGGGACGAGAGAGGGCCATCTCTTAGAGTTCCTATAGACTCAATGGGCCTTTAATAGACCTGACAATAATGAAAATGGAAAGGCAAATAAAATCAAATTATTTCTGCTGATATGCCCAGAATCCAGATGCATATACATTTTCAGATGTCAAACAACAAAAAATATCTGAATTATTGAAAACATTTTTGAGAACCTGCCACAGTTCTCAATGAAAAAGGAAAAAAAAAAAAAAAAACTGATTAAGGCACATCAGAAAAGAAATCACAATCACCAACAGTGTGGCAAGAGCCATCAGTTTAGGAATAAATGGGGATATAAGTCGCAATGGAACAACAATCTACACAAGGTGACAGTATGGAACAATAATCTATGAGAAATGACTATAAGATTGACCAACATTAGGCAAATGGACAGCCACCATATTTATAACAGCTTAGAGCCACATTGAACCTATAGTATTAAATTCAGAGGTATGCAATTTGTATGCCACTGCATTGTTAATCAGACTATCTCATACCTTCGGCCAACCGGAGTTCTATGCATAAGGTCTTCTGTAGGTGGTTCAGTAGCCAATGCAAGTGCTCCTAGAGTATCCATGATCAAGTTAACCCACAGAAGCTGTATAAAGAACATGAAATAAATTAAAACAAAAAAAAATTATTAAGTGAAAATTTTCACATAGCAAATTGCACCATCAAAGTAAAAGATAAAATCATTTTATACATCTTTGACATGCCACAAAAGTTAAATCCATGGTGTGCCAAAAAGATCTCATATAAAAACTTACAATTAAGGAGGGCCCTTAACTGTCTGGGCCCATGGGTCCATTCCTATTTAGAGCTACATTGTAATGAAGCTAATAAAGAAAAATCTAAAGCTTTAACATTCTAAATGCCTAGCGGATTTCACTCATTTTAGTTTTGCCTTCGTATTCCAGATTGTTACAAAACATGCAGCGTTATCTTGAACTCAGGACTGAACCAAAAACAAAATAGTTAAAACCTAAAATCTATGCTCTAAAGACAATTCTATACCCTAAAGTATGTAACCATATCGGGAATGGAATAAAAAAGTGGGAAGAAAGTCGCCCATTGAAGCATATGAGCTTTTGGCAGTGCAAATGCTGGCTTGCGGATTGACCAGCATGGTTATCCACACTGCGCATAGCACCCTAGAGAATAATCATATATATATATATATATATAGAGAGAGAGAGAGAGAGAGAGAGAGAGAGAGAAGAGAGATTAACCTGTACTGCATTTAAAGGAACATGACCAGCAGATATTGCTGCCACAACATTAATTACAAGAGCTGCAACATTAACAGTAAGCTGGAATTGAATAAATTTCTGAATATTTGCATAGACAGACCGTCCCCAACGAACAACCTACATAAAGTTGAAAGAGAAAATCATTCATAACAAATTACATCACCATTCTGATCCAATAATTAGAAGAGTAAAACAAAGTTCTATGCACTGAAAGTTGAAAACCTATTTAACCATAAAACTATATCAATATCTTTACCAATGTTCTGAAAACCGAAGAGAGAAGGTTAATGGTTAGAGGCCCTATCATAGTATCTACAAAGTAGTGATATTGAATATGGAAACATACAGATATTGTGTCCCATATTATAAATAGCTCTACACAAGTCTAAATATGTTATAACAATTACAGATAAAGAGGCATGTGGAGAAAAAAAACAGAAGCAATAAGTGCATAATATGCATATTCAAATAAAAGGCAGGCTGCAGGAGTGATGACACGCCTCAAACCTTGAGCAAGACCTATCAAGGTTCAAGACCATGCCTTTCCACAGACCTTTTGATTGAGATCCATCTAGAAGCTAAATCTAAGGACTGAGGTTTACAAACTTTGAGAATTTACATCCATTTCATCTTAAAGAAACTAAATGCAAAAGGACAAGTTGGGGAAGTCTGCCTAGTTTGCAAGGTCCTCAGTTCGATCCCCACTGGGTGCATACACTCCTGTTAGGGCCACCACCACCCAATTCCACTATCGACTATCGATGGAGTTGGGGATTTGTCCTGGCCGTCCTGATTGGTGGGTCCACACATGCCCTTGGGATTAGTCGGGTCAAAGATCCGGATACCCAAGACATCAAAAAAAAAAAAAACTAAATGCAAAAGAAGCAACAAAATTACTTTAAAGTTTAAACACACGAGTGATTCAGTAAGCTACTGCTAAAGTGAGAGAAGGTGATACTTTCATTCTAATGATGGTTCCCCCCCACAGGGAAGAAAAGAAAAGAAAGTAACATAAGATTTCACTACAAGTTCTTGTGAATGTGAAGTATACTTACCTTTACAACAGAAGCAAAATTATCATCCAAGATAACGATATCTGAGCTTTCTTTTGCAACTTCAGTTCCTTGAATACCCATAGAAAGACCAATATCTGCCTAAAATACAAAATGGTAAAGATCTGATCAACTATAACCAGGAAATTACAATAGTGGAAGGTGAGCACATGATGGTTTAGAGCATTAAACCAATAATCAAAACCTTGAATAATTTTCTCAATAGCTTGTGTGTGTATGTGTGAGTGATAGTTCGTCATAGAAGAATTTTAGCACATCCATCTTGAGATCACTTTTAAAATTCAAAACCATGAAAGCGCCAGCACATGAAATTATTAAGTCTACAAAGATGACGAACCTCATGAAGCGCGGGAGCATCATTAGTGCCATCTCCTGTTACTGCAACAACATCTCCGCCCTTACGTAATGCTTGCACAAGCAATAACTTGTCATTAGGGGAAGATCTCCCCATTACCTACACAACACCACACCATTCATAGATCAAATGTTCATTGGCTTTAGGTGCATCCAGAAACATGCGACTCACATTTCCAGGAGATGATTGAATTATTAAGGGAACAGACTGAAGATCTAAAGCTAATACATATTGTCAGAATTTCCACAATGTTGGAACCATACCGTTATTTTCTTGGCAATTTGTTCCCTTTCTTTTTCAGATAATTCACGGAATGTTCTTCCTTCAATGATATTAGGCTCGATAGCATCTTCAAATGAAAGTAGTATTCCACATTCTAATGCGATTGCTTTTGCTGTTTGAAGATTGTCTCCAGTGACCATGCGTACCTATAGGTCAAAAACATGTGATTCAGTCATTTTTCAGATGCATCGTATAATATATTGTATCGCATAAATAAGTAGAGCTTGCATATATCTCTCATTACTGTTACACTTACACTTCATGACACTAAACAAGAGTTTTTTAAATGGTT
Source organism: Dryas drummondii (assembly GCA_003254865.1). Classification (NCBI taxonomy): domain Eukaryota; kingdom Viridiplantae; phylum Streptophyta; class Magnoliopsida; order Rosales; family Rosaceae; genus Dryas; species Dryas drummondii. The sequence goes on from QANW01003611.1 coordinate 113,665, forward strand.
TTCAAAGTGAACCTCCCAATATGAATATCATAATCATGAAACAAAATCCTTGGAATCCTCCCTGTCTACCATGAGGACCATATTAAAGGGCTGTCATTACATTCTTTAAGCATTTCAATTAGTCATCCTTCCACCAAAATTCATCCCTTTAGCATACATTTGCAAGTGCTTGGCTAATAGGTACTTCATAGATAATAAAACCTAACTCAAATTATTATAACTCGCAGACTGATGTATGAACCATATTCCTTCTTAAGTGTAACATAAATAAGAAGTTATGGCTATACAAATATAATAAAATATGAAGCTACTGTTTAGAAAATGTTTAAGATTACCTTAACACCAGCTTCTGTGCATAATTTCACAGCATCTTTGACACCAGGGCGACAAGGATCCTAATCATGGAGATACATATTAGCTTAAAGTGAAGAAAGATAATACAAGGCCACATATTAATACTTTATATTGCAAGCAAAGTCCAACAAAACAGTACTATTCTATTCCAAAGGCAGTCAGAAAGAATATGCAAAGCTCACACTAAAGTAAGTTCTGAAACAGTGGAGCATTTATATAATTATTTGTGTGTGTGCGCAATCCATTCTCATTAAAAATGAAAAGGCAGGAAACGTAATTCAGTTTCATGAGAAACTTCTTCTTGGATGTTTACCTTTATACCAACGATAGCAAGCAAAACAAGGTCATCATCAGGTAAAGCCCATTGACTTAATTGGTCTTCCCCAGCAGGAACTTTGTCCAATTCATATGATCTGTATGCAATGGCAACACATCGCAAACTGCTTGCTGCCATGTCATCAATAGCTGCCTTGAAAAGTTCCTGCACAAGAGTGTAAAAAGAAATCATACCCAAAATTTCAGTGACAATTTTGAAGAGGACTACAGAATATTTTTCTCAACTTTCTAAGAGAACTTTATTATCCAATTTACATTTACTGTATCTACTGATACTAAGGGTTTTGTGCATATCAATTCCCATATAACCAACAAGATATGAGGTTCTTGATGAGAATCTTTCTGGGTCATTTTATATCTTAAATATTAAAAGAGTTTATGCTTGCACACACCCACACTATCAGCATTTCACACATTTAGGCTATATTAATTATTCAATCCTTTCATGGTACTCAGAACATGCATCAACTTTAAACCATATATCTCTGATAAATTTTACATTGAAGTCAGTCCACAAACCAAACTTCCTTTTAAAGGATTATCTCAGAATTTTGTAAACTATGGAATACCTACCAAAACTAAGTGTGTAGCAGTTTTAGAGGCTCATCAATACCATGACTAAAATTGCTACCTATAGCCCTTGTTCATATACATAACATATTTTAATGGACTCTTCATCCAAACTTATTGAATTATGTTTCACTTTAATGTCTATGATAAATGTCACTTGTTCACTACATTTTTATTTTCTCAGAGATATTTCTGAATATGTTGTTACGGCTTATGTTCCAAACCTTGTCTTCATTAATGTTCTGTGAGCAACCATTTGAGTCAAGATACTTTGTACATGAGGATAAAACTATCTCCGCAGCTCCCTTCCAATGTATATGAACTTTAGAGTCAGTCTGCCATGAAAAAGAAAGTAAAGAAATCTCATTAGCATACGCTTAATCAAGCAAACAAGAGAGAAGCACATAAAAGGTAAAACTAGTTTATTGTTTCCTTTGTTCATGAGTATCTACGGATTATGTATGTATCATTTGATATAAGCATGTCGAAATGTACATGCAAAACATGCATATAGTGATATTTTCCGGATGACAAATGTAGAAGGAAAGGTGGTGCAAGATATCCACAATGCACTATAATTGACAGGATTTTTTTACGGCCACAATCAATGGGATAAATTAACTTCAAAGAGAAGGACAATAGAGCATATATTCAACAGGATGATATACCAGTAAGGAGGAAGAAAAGATAAGACATGGCACTATTATAAAAGTAGCATGCAGCTGGAATTATGGTACAGTGAAAGGTAGGGGAAAATGGAGATTGAGGTGGCAAGGTTAACTAATAACTCACATCTCAATCCTATCTACTTCATATATGCATCTACATGTCTCTGTGTGTGTACTTATGCAAGTATCATGCATGTACATGTGCCCGCATGTGTGTAAGCTTTTATTTATTTATTTATTTATTTATTAGTTTTGAGTGTGCATGTGTGTGCGTGACCATAATATATGTATTTCATACACACCAATTTAGAAGTCCAATGAAACAATGGTTATCATAGGTGAATCCAAATACCACCCACCAATTACCATGTCATAAAGAGGTTGATGCCAAACCCAGCTAAGGGCATGTAGACATGGGTTGGCCGACCAGTTTGGGTTAAGAAAGCCATTATAGTGAATTTTTATTCGTATCAATTATGTTACAAAACATGGCATAGTAGGTTTGCTTGAAGCTTATCTGTAACTTGATGCACCACGTGAGACATGGTTGGTTTAAAAAATTTCTAGTTATGCAACTCCCACTAAGTCTCAAGCTTGTGATTGCAAAATTCAGACTTTAAACCTTAAATAAATAAATTACCCGTTTTAGAGCTACACCACCTCGCTTTTTCTCTGAGTTGAAAGGAAAAACGTGAAGAACTGTAGACTCTGATCTGATAACATCAAACTTCATCCCCAACTGCGATACAGATTTTGATAACGAAGAAAATTTTCAGATATGGAGAAAAAAAAAAAAAACCAAAAGTAGACTCTAAAACACAGTAAAATAGAACCTTGACTGCCCATGAAAGTATAGCCTTTTCTGTGGGAGATCCAGTAACCTCTACTTCACCACCCTGCTAAATAAAATGAATTTTTGTTCAAAAATCAATATATTAAATTAAAAATAGCCACCATAGTTCAGCAGCTGAGGAAAACAATGTCTTGATGATGATGATATTGTGATTCTGTGAAAACCCAAAAGAAAAAGTATTACCTCTGGCACAAATACATTGCCAGTGGTATTCTGTGCAATGCCCTCACTTAGCAGGGTGCAAACCACTGGATGCAACTGTGAGGAATCATCTGGTGGATTTATCTTCTTTCTCCCAACATATGCCTCAACCACAGTCATCTGATATATAATATATTTTCCATTAACTCTTTGTACGAAGAAATTTTTCATATTGTTACCACTAAATGACCTTCATGTTTCGCATACTGTCCAAGAACCTGTATTTAAAATTTGAAGGAAAAAATTCAGTTTTGAGTATAGAGCCCACCTCATTCAAAGTCAATGTTCCTGTTTTATCACTGCAAATTGTTGTTGCTGAGCCCATAGTTTCACAGGCTGACAGCCTACGCACCTGCACATATGCTGCTGTAAGAAACTGGTTTTACAAGAATTGACAAACAAAATTGGTTTACCAGAATTTTTCTGAATTCAATTAATTGTAGAAGAAAAAATAATAGAAAATTTTAAACATAATGATGGTAAACTAGCCAAAAACAGAAAAAAGAAACACAAAGATACTTGCCAATGCCTTATCTGCCATCATTTTCTTCATCGAGTATGCTAGCCTGTCATAGAATTGAAGTACAGATGCAAAATTGATAAGATAAATGAGAACAATATTGGTATATTAGACTTAGCTCCATCATTATTGCAACCTGAAGCAAATGTGGTGGCTGCTACTTACGTCAAGGTAACGGCCAAAGGTAACCCTTCAGGCACTGCAACAACCACAATAGTGACCTGAAAGGTTCTAAAAATTTTCAAACAAAGACCAACGTGTAACATTAAACCTAACAAGCATTCAGAAACTTCACTTACGGCAATGGTGAAAATTTTGACGGCTCCATCAAAAGCATCACTAGCGCTAGTCTGGCCAGCTATAAATTGGACAGTTCCATCCGGATTTCTTGAATTTCCAGTAAAGTATCTAAAATTCAAATAAGAGTGTAGCTGATAAGAGGATAAAAAATTCATGCAATAGGATATAAATTATTCAATGATGACAGTATTACCTGATCCAAAGGACAGCAAGCACCAAAAGAGCTACTGAAAGCCCAACTATGCCTATAAAAGTCGCAACTCCATTCAAGCGCACCTATCACAGACACAGATCACCAAAAGATAACCTTAAGCTGTAACAAATGAATTTGCTATAGTTAAGGCAACAATATTTGAGGAAAAAAGTAAAAACCTGTAAAGGAGTTTCTTCACCGGTATCTTCTGAGATACTTGCCATTAACAATCCCCATTCAGTATTGATTCCAACACCAGTTACCTACAGATAGCCAAAAAGGTTGAGCAACTTGGTTGTATAGTTAGTTTAAAAGAAATTTGATGCATGCTTGTACCAACTATAGCATTGAAGGACAAATTCCAGAAACATGGCTCTTCAGCATCAGTATAAATCAAAATAAAATTCAAAAGTTAGTCGATTGTTGTGTTTGCACGCATGCACGCACACACAATCCAAAAGTTTGATAATTGTAGCAAGGAAAGGGACAGATTCTGCGATAATGGAGTATAGCTGCAACTATACATCAACATCCTACTTGTTAATATCCAAAGTCTTGGATGTAATCAATAAAAAGTACTCTGTATAGAAATATTTTGACTTTAAAATTCTAAGCTCCCTCTATACTAATATATAAAGTATTTAAGTATCAAACCAAACAGAATATTTTAATGGGCAGAAGCAAAGAAGAAAAACACGGATTTTTAAAATTGACACTCTAAAAATAAACCTATTCCCTTCGGCCAACCTCTAAGGCTCTAACAGTATATAACATAAGGACATTCAAGACTCCCTTGTAACCAAGTCAATAGAATATCTAGCATCCTTACTTAACAGGTAAGGAGGATGTTTAACATAAAAACTAAAGGTGTTTTAGATCATACATGAAGGGTCATGCAGCAAGCAGAATTCTGTGTCTATTTAAGTTTTATTCTATGGGTAGTTTCGTGCAACAATATTTTTTTTATTGTTGGATGGAAACATATATGATATTACGATCAAACAGTGTAAATATTGTCTCAAATCAAAAATCAGTATTCTTAATTTTTCTAAGATCCCCAGAAGAAACTGATGTTCACCAAAAATATAAGGAAATAAATGAATTAGGTGATGAATAAAACAATGACATATAAAACACATTTATCTTAATCAAGAACCAGTACTCAGAAAAATCCAATGATATGATCACCATCCAAAATAAAAAAGTTAAACGATAAAAACAAAAAGCATGATTCTTTCGGTATAATATCAAAGATTATCAAATTCTGAGAAATGCAACACATAAAAAACAACTGAGATCTTACCAGCATAGTACCCACTCCATCAGCAACTTTGCAACCAGACATTAAGAATGGTGCTTTCTGATCCTTTTGAACCTGAAAGAGATGGTGCTTAATAGTTATAAGAATTAACAATCAGATAATTAAATTACTACAAGGTATGTATAACCACTTACAATCTTGCTTTCACCAGTCATGCTAGATTCATCAATGGCCAGAGAATGACTGGAGATTAAGACTCCATCAGCAGGGACCTAAGTACGAAAAAATAATTTGATTACATAACAATATAATAATATAAATCCCAGCAGGACAAACTAAATCATTAAGCACACTCACCTGATCACCTATTCTGAGAGGTACAACATCGCCAACCACAATATCAAAGATTGAAATCTTTACGGTTCTACCACCCCTCATGACCTGCAGAAATTTTCAAATATATAGTTAATTTAGCATAAAAAATAAATTGAATGTTAATATTCCAACAATGTAAGAGTACACACCTCCAATTGTATATTTTGCTTTTCCGCATTCAGATTTTGAAACTGAAGAGATTGCCGATAATCACTAACAGCTGAAAAAAAAAAAAAACAACAACAACAACAACAAATCATGTTAAAGAAAAGGAGAAAGTCAGTTTCTTGCTTCTAAGATGATTTCTAATTAAATTAAAATCAAGAATGATAATTTGTTCCATTTTTCAAAATGGGATCCCTCCAAACTGACTACCTAGACAGGTACATTCATGCTTGTAATTCTAGTACAAAAGTCCCTGCTCTAGCCGTCACACATAGCAGGCCAAGACAGTCTATTCCTTCTATAGACAATATTGCATATACTACATTTCCACAAGGACAAAACATCACCATTACTCTATTGGATGACAAGAATTAGGAAGAAAATAAATTTGGAATCTGTATGAATTATTCCAAAACCCACATACATTAGTATCAAATCTGTTTAGATCTTTACTATCAAGTATCAACATGGAAACCATGTGACACATTTATATATATAAACAATTATACAATCAAACCCAGTACCTGTAACAATTATAACAAGAAAAACGGCAAAGAAAATGCTTCCTCCATCATACCATCCTTCTTCCAGACCCTGTGAGGAATATCAAAAGAAAAAAGTTAGAAAGCACTAGTTAATGAAAATTTAAGAAAAAAGAAAAAATAGAGATACAAATCATCAAGATAATTAGACCAACAAGCATCATTTAGTTATAGATTAACGAAGAGAATAAAGGAGGGAAAAATTAGTAGATTTCAAGTATTCCAAAGAATAAGTGATAATATAAAAAAGTGATGAATGGAGGAGGATCCAACGGTTTTTCCTTGCATGAAATAAGCTTAAAATCATGTTATCCCAAAACCTAATTTCTCACAAAGCCATCTATTAACAATGCTTAATCAACCGATGGGACAAAAAATGATGGGTTAATAACTTAATATGTAGGCCAAGCACACCTCTGTTTTTATTCCAAGTCCCAATGACACCACTGCAGCTATGATCAAGATTATAAGAGTTAAATCTTGCCAAGCTTCCCAAATGAACCTCTGCAGGCCAAAACACAGGAATGAATAGTAGTTATAGCAACTTCTTCCTATATGCAAATAGTAACTAATAAAAAAAGTAACACCTTGTAATAAGATATTATACCAGGAAACTCCGCCCTTTTTTCCGTGGATATGTATTTGATCCATACGTATTCTTTCGTTTATCTAAGTCCACTTCATCCCCGTCAATTCCCTTCTCCACATTTGTTTTTAGCAAAGATGATAGGCCTTTAACCTGATGAAGTGACAACTACATTAAGTAAGCAAAGCACACATAAAATTGTGAAAACATGGAGAAATACATTTGTAATTGACTTACCCCTCCATATTGCTGTAGAGTGGACATATTATGATCCCTGGTCAATGAAAGAAGTTGTTCTAGTCCAATTCCAAAATCACCATCTGGATTTGGGGTTGTTACTGTTGTGTCTAACCCAACATCATTTGGAAATAAGTAAATCATGCAAATAATAAACTGGAATGGCATCTGACATAAGAGTGGAAAAAATACGCATAGAGATATGTTTAAAGAATTGCCAGTGTTTGTTGGTCAAGTATTATTTAGGAGTTAGAGCCTTGGAGGTAGTAAGAAGATCATTACTCCATGGTGAAGTTCAATATGGCGGTTCCTTGGACTATTTGGATGGTAATATTCCCTAAAGTTTAATTCATCTTGATGTGGGGGTTAAGGGGGAGAGTATATCATGAATTAATAAAATTGTGTATGTTTCTTCTTTAAAATTAAAAATAAAGAATAAAATTATTAAACAAAAAACAAAAAAACTTGTTCTAGTGTTGTACATCTTTTTAGGAATTAGTTACAAGTACTTTTAAATTCCATCCCATATATCTCATCAAAATATTTCTTTGGTATTCCCTTTTTCTATAATAAAGTTTAGCTCAAAAACACTTTCAAAAACAAGAAAGAATAAATCATATAAGAACCAATTGTGGAGACTCTGAAGAGATTCCAAAGAGTAACATACCGATTTTCTGTTCTCCAGCCAATCTGAAAAGCAATGCTGCCTAATATTACAAGTTATCATCGATTAGAACTGACCAAAAACAGTACCAATGATCACCATAATGAAAAGTTTGTTATTGTTGAAAACATTACTCTTATGACTTGTGCATGGGATCTAATCATCCTCTTTCTATGGTCTTTATCTTCTTCCTTTTTTAAGTCCAGAGTGTACCGAAATCGGCGGGAAGCATTTAAAACTAGTGCTGCTTGCTGCAAAGAACCAAATCTCTTTTAATACAAACTCCAAACAGAAATATACAATTTTATTTTTGAACCTTAAAACTAGAGTTAAACGCACCAGCTAATAAAAAGAAATTGGTAAGGAAATATAACTGAAAATAAATTATGAAGATACTAAATGAAGGTAAACCCAGCCTGTAGGACTCATATATTAAGCCGCACTCAATCCTCCCTCCCTGCATTGTCCATCCTAGATTAACATTTTAGAAGTGACATATTAACACAGCGTCACAGCGGAACGAAAACTTTGTGCATTGAGGAAGTTACAGCATACATATCATTCTATACTCTTTATAAGCTAATGAAAATCTTAAAGGACATAAACTTTTAATCTAATTCACTCGAATTGTATCAAGATGAACCCACTTAAATGATCTCTCCTGGAAGAATGTGAAAAAGTGCATTTCATATGTATTTTGTAATTAATCCAAATTCACTTTATCATAACATAGTGAGTGGTTGATCTCCATTTGCATCAACAATTCATGAACATGCGCTCTTCCTTAAAAACCCGAACCCCAAAAACAATATTAGAGCGACAATGCCGATCCATTCGCAAAAAAATTTCCCATTTCTATACCTTTTATATGGATGTGTCAATGTGTGATTACAATATTACATCCATAGAATTTGACATTAATCTTAGATTGCAAAACTTGATTCGATTTCCTTCCAAATTCCAATACGAACATAACAATGCCGATTCATTTTCTGTCGAAATCAATCAACCCTCATCGAATCCAATCCTCAAAGCAGTACTACCCAGTTGCACCAAGCACCAGAAATACAATGCTAGCTAGCAACCACATGCATTAATTGTATGGCATTGCAAGACTGTGATTGAATTCTTAGCAAAAACAAATAAATAAATAAAAAGAAACGAAATGGGGCATTAATGGATTGGCGTACCCTCCATCTTTTGAGCGTCTCAAAGGAGGCATTCTTGGTGTGGGTAACGTCGAATGGATCATCGGTAGTACTGGACGGCATGTCGTCTGATCCTGCCCGGGCATCGTCGAACTCGGTAGTGAGGGTGACCTTGGCAGCGCCAGCCTCCATATCGTCGTTTAATTGGCGCCCAGACGACGACCTCTGCAACAACCCGTTGGTCGAAGAGGCGGACCCACGGGAGTAGTCCATGGCTCTCTCTCTCTCTCTCTCTCTCTCTCTCTCTCTCTCTCTCTCTCTCTCTCTCTCGCTCTCTTCCTCTGCCTCTTCCCTTAAAACGACGTCGTGGGGGCCCACCAGCTCCTAATCAAACAGACACAGAGCAGCAAAGCAAGCAACACCCACAATACAAACTAATGGGGTATTTTTTTTTTCATTTTTTTTGTTTTGGGATTAGTTTTGCTTGTTTTAGGATTGATGTCCCGGGAAAATGGATCGAAGCAACAAAAATGGGCTGTTGGGAAAAAAAACAGACAGCCAGCGAGCTATGCAAATTACAGAACCTATTTAAGGAGTGAGAGAGACTGAGAGAGAGAGTAACTGTCAAACGACTCAAACGGCTTTTACACAGCTACATTGCTGATCGTCCAACGAGATCACGAGGATAAATATAGGAGGAGGAATCAGGATCCTGTACCACTGGAGAGCGCGCTTAAAAGAAACTTCGTGGAAATTTCCATGCACTAACACAAGCACCCGCACGCATAAAAAAAAAAAAAAAAAAAATTACATATTTGATCCACAAATTTTATATCTAATTCAATTTTAATTCATATTTTTTTAATTTTTATTTTGATCCACTAATTATTTTATTTATTCAATAAAGGTCCAGATATGTGACTTTAAATTCTTTGGATTGTGTTTTCTTCAATTATAATTAAAATATAAGTTATATTTCATCAGTTTTTAGTCATAAAAACAAATTTAGAGTATTAGAGTTTAAGAGTTTAAGAGTTTAAGAGAATTGAGATTAGGTAAAGTTTTAAAAATTGACAGTTTCGAGTACCATAATTTGGGGTCAATTATATTGAGTTTTAGAGCTCCAATTTAAATAATCTTTATATGATTGTAAAGAAGAAATGCATAGCTTTAAAATAAGTATATATTTGTTGAATTTGAGTGAGATTTGATATGGTAAAAGACATGTCAAATTTGAAAAAACAAATCTAAACCTTTATTAAACAAGTAAAACAATTAGTGCACCAAAACAGAACTTAAAAAAGATTATGGACCAAAATTAAACTAAGTATAAAATAACTTTACTAAATTTGTAATTTCCTCTAAAAAAATTATTAAAGGTATTCGATACTGGCATATTGAAATGTTTTGAGCTAATTAGGCCAAACTGACTTATCAGTTAAACCTAATTTTCTGGTCCGAATCCCACTCAAACGGGGTTTGGCAAAAAATATGAGAACAAAACATTCTTTTTCTAAGGAAAAAAACGAAGAATAAACGGATAAAAGAACGTTTCATAAACAAAGAAATATTGTCACGCAAGACTAATATCAATTTCCTCGTAACTTGTCATTTATATTTAATTGCATCAACAAAAACTTTGGAGTTGTTTTTTTTTTTTTTTTGGTTATAAGGGAGTACCAAAGGGGGAGAGAATTCGAACTCTGACATTAGATATAGGTATAAATGTTATCAACTACTTAGAATTACAAGCCTCCAACTTTGGGGCCGGTCATTTTCAATAATATATAAGAATATTGATGTTTAATATTATCTTGTCGTGGTCAAATAACCTTTCCCTTAATCCTATAGTTTTTTCCTGTTAATAATTAAGAATGAATGCTGCCTATCGAAGTAACTCTAGCCGCTAAAAGTTGCCCTAAATGGGTTTGTATAATGAAAGTTTGTTGTTGATCTTTTAATTAGACACTAACTTTGCTTCTCAAAAAAGAAGATTTTTTTTCCTCCTCTTTTAAAAACTATAACTTTTGTACCATGTTGAATCGAGGCTATCATATAAATCACATTTATATATGTCCCGGCCTACATGTGACACATGAAGCTTCCATTTACCTACCTAGCCAGCTACGTACCGATGTGATGAAATTAGGTCGGTCGCATGCATGTGATGCACATGCATGCAATATTTATCAGCGACAGGTGTGCGTTTTAATTCTTCCTTTTGGTAAAAAGGGACACATATAAATTGTCCCTTTCTCGTTTCCAACATGGTACAAAATTATCGTAACAATTGATGGTCGAATCGATCTGACGATGAATTATATACCTTTTTCATGTATATATCATGTACACAGTACGGTAAAAGTCCAACAACAAAAAAAATTATATTCATATATATATATATATATCATGTTAATTGTTAAAGAGAAGTCACAAGTCATTAAAGAAAAAAGTTAACACATATATATGTACGTAAATCATGACGTGTTGTTAATTTAATTTTTTTAATAATTAAAGATGTTCCGAGTCAGTTTTCATATACCAAATTAATTTTTTGGGTCCTTGCTGCCTTGTTGTCTGGCTTTAAGAATCGAACTAGATTCTGAGTATGACTGAGTTTACAACTACGTCTCTGAATTACCAACTCCTCCAACGTATGAAAAGTCTTATAGTTGGCCAACTCCTCCAACTACTTTGCTGAGCCTTTTTAATTAAAAGTCTTACAGTTGGCCAAACAAAAAAAGTTAATTAAATGGACTTTAAGTTAATTAAATGGACTTTTTTTTTTCTGATTTGATTAAATGAAGTTAAAAAGTTAACTAGTGAGTGAGGTGTATTGTATATAAATTTTAAAAGACTTTTGTGGAGTTTAAATGGTATTTAATTATGACTTTAAAAAAATTTATAAAAATCTATATGTATTCAATCAAAAATTTTTAGAAATCTATAAAAGTCATATAGTATTCAATTAAGACTTTTCAAAAGTCTGTAAAAATATATGTATATTTAAAAAATCATTGACTTTTACGAAATTCATTTAATGATGGATTTTAATAAATTTTGAAAGATTTTTATATATATTTCTAAATCATTATAAATTCGACCTCTGAATTTCTAAAGATTTCTATAAATACTGTAGAATTCTATAGAACTTTATGAAATTCTTTAAAAATTTGTCACTTAAAATTTTTTTACAAAAATCTTTATAAATCTATATACATTACACCTTATGACACGGATGACTTTTTAGCTATAGGTACGTAGCTAGGCTGGGTATGGACTATGAAGTCTATGGACAACTGGAGTTACTGGACAGAGATTATATTTATGATTGCTGAGTGGGAGCTAGAAGAATTGCAAGTGGAGTGTTTTGTGGGTTGGTGTGTGTGTTTTTTTGTGTGGTTATAGTTACCTCATTTGTTAGTTTGAGTTTATTTATTTATTTTTCTATTTTCTCTTGACTTTCATGGAAGTAGCTAGTATAATAAAAATTATTCTGCATCTAACAGTGTATCACTTATCTATACTACTATAAAGGTTTGTTAGAAAATTTCAAAATCACAAAATTTAAGTTAAACGTTAAAAATTGTTCATTTTCTGATACTGCATGTGTAATTCACACCACTATGAAATATTCTATTATATATTTTGCTAAACGTTACTCTTTCTATAAATCTATAATATATAGTCGATAATATTATTAAGATACCTAATTCTCTATATGTCACAATATATATATAGTTAATGCAATATATTGTTTCCTGGTAAAAAAAAAGTGGCATTCTTTGAATGTGGAGAAATCTGTCATGTATGTCGACAATGATCCCACTAAGTAGTGCCAAATTTCCGGCCAGATAGTGAGAAACACGTTGCGTATGGAAAGTATCACCCCATCGCAATCGATCGAGCTGATATTTTGTAAAATATGTAATAATAAAATAAAAACATGTATATATATAGCTCCTAGCTAGAAGGCCAGCCATACTGGCCGACCTGCAGTTATTTAAATTGGGATACATAGCATGCATGTGAATACGTGATTGTGATTCGTGAAAATTAATCTCCTGCCTACTTAATATATATATTTTTTTTAATCTCTTTTTGAGATGATCATTAATTCTTATCACATGCAATGCATGCAACACGTACTACTGTTTCAATGGAGGCGCGCATGCAGCTAGTACAGACAAATAGACATGCAATATATGTGTGATTGGTTTAATTTCGGCGCAAAAGTGCAGCAAAAGGTTCACAAGCTGAAAAGCATATATATATATATATATATATATGCCGGCCGTAGACATTAAGTTCTTGCAATTCATGTGTAAATATTGAAGCCAGAAGCCAGACAGATCGAGCTGTGCATGCATGCATGCAAGATATATTTACTGTAGACGTATATTAATACAAAGAAATATTGATATAGCTCGAGCTTTACGTGCATGTACTGTGCATATATGCATGCAAGATATGCACGTACATTAATACAAGGAAATATTGAAATTGCTACACGGATGATCACTTTAATTTTGGGGTATATGCATTTTTTTGTGTGATTGTAATTTTGGCTCGTTAGATTGTATAATAGAATTCAAATACTTGTCTCGATCATGAGACCACCGAAAAGGCAAAGGCATACAGCAGATCTTTGCATGTTTCACAACGACAATATTTTGCGGCCCAAAAGGAGCAAACTTTATGTCAATTATATAGCAAATTAAGCATCACCGACTCGTGGGGAAACTATCAACCTTTTTTTTTTATATATATATATATATATGATCGTAACATCACGTGATAATATAACATGTATTAATTTATTTAAATTATAATATATGTTTAAAATATTAAACTCTAAACAATATCTTTAAAATTTGTATTGCATGCCGACCACTCCCTAGTGCGACTAAGAATTTTAGTAAGAAAGGCAAATTTGGTCCCACATATGAGCACGCTCTATTTGCACCATGTCCGTGAGAGTAATATTTGACCAAACATGTGCCACATGCATGTTTCAATATATATCATTGATAAGTAACACTACGGTAATGTTGAGGTAATGTTGGAATAATTTCTTGAACGGTAATCTATATATTTTCAAATATTCAACATATTATATTCTTAAATTAACTCAAAAGTCAAAACCTGAAAACCGCGCGTATTCCTACATGATTTTACTTAATTAACCGTTTTGATTTATAGTTTAACACTTTTTAAGTTGTTTGGCGCCATAAATAGCTAATATATATAACTGATTATTATGGATGAAACTAAAAGCCTTAAAACTTAAAAGGCCCTGTTGTTTGGCTAAAATTAAGATCAGAAATGAGTGTTCTTTTTCTATTCTATCAATAGTTGGTGCTTTTTCTTTCGGTGAAGAATATATGGTGCTAGCTTTTTCTTTCGGTGATCGGGAATATATTTATATGTTGTAAGTGATGTTTGACGACTAACATGCATGTAAAGGAAACAAATTAATTTAAAGTCATCACAAAGTCAAATCCATTAGCTGGCAAACGTGATATACAAACATTCGGTGGTATTTCTTCTCCACTGCGAGTCTACCACTATCTTTTTAACATTCCAAAAGGTGTTTTCATTCAAAAAATATTTAACATCTTGAAATAGATTCATTATATATTGAGGCTCCTTCATACGTGGGATATCACACTTAAGTTTATTTGTGACATTCCTCGTGTGAGGCTCACTTCACATTGTATTTTGTTAATTAAAATTATTATTATTTTTTTATCTTCATTAAAGGATCGTATTTATAAAAAATTAGGTTAATTAGAAACAACATTAATATTTGCTTGATTAACAAGAAAATGATGTATATATATAATATCAAAATATGAATATAGTCTACAGATCCATGCGGACCATGCATTAACCGAATAGGTTCATATTCTCTTTTCTTTTGGACTATATATAGGAAACTTTCATACAAACGCAAAGGTTGGTGAAATTTTTCTAAAGTTTTTGGAATTTTAAGAAAGTTCACCGGCAATTCCAAAAAGATGACATATAAAACCATTCTGTAATTAAATCTAATATATATAGAGCAAATTAAGACAAGTAATAGTATAAATTGACTACTAATATGTGTGTATTGAAGATGGCTGGGTAAATAATCCTCAATATATATCTATTTTTAACGTGAAAGGGATGAAAATATGTGAGATACTTCGAAAATTATACTTATATTTAGGCGTTCATATAATTTATAGTCAAACAACGTACGTTCTTTTATTATGTCTAATTTATTTAATTTTTTTTAATATAAATTCTAAATTCTAAATATTGAGCCTCGATCCTTATAATGATATCTTCATTAACCATACAATGATATCGAACACAATTCAAAATATAAGTAGTGGGTCTTGTTTTGTGTATTCCTAATAAGCTCTAGGAGCATATATGTAATTCATCAATGCAATTGTTATTATATGGGTCCTTGAGTATTTGAGGCAATCCGATGGCTCTTGGTTGGGGTATAAGTAATTAATAACTCTTTTCACTCGAGAAGGTGTAATGTTGTTGCTCGATCATATCTTAGCTCGTTTTGTGTGACGTGATTTTTTTTAGTTAGAGAAGGGTCATTTTTAGTTAATGGATTGTATTGCTAAGGATCACCTAGTAACTTATTTGCTTGATTAATTGAATATCAAAGTTTTCTTCTTATAAAAAAGAGTAATTAATGACTTTTGTACCTCCTTTTTCTTGAAGTCAAATTGCACGTGACATAAATTAATTAAACAAGAATGTAAAGATATTATTAAAGATGGAGAAAGTTAGTTGTTTACTTAAACAGTACAAGACTTTGTATAAGTGTCTCAATTAATGCCCAAGTTATTTTGGAGAAATTTGGAAAACTAACTTATTTTACTTTTCATTAAGGACTTTTAACTCTTTTTAAAAAAAATTTAAAATTTTTGACCCTCGAGTAGTACTTAAACTCTCCTAAAAAAGTGCTTGAACCCTTTCGAGTAGTGCTCAAGGAGTGTTCATATACTTCTCGAGGGGTGTTCGAGTACTTCTCGAAGGGAGCTCGAGCACTACTATAAGGTCAAATTTATAAAAATGTTAAAAGTCTTTAATTGACTTAAATTTGGATTAATTTTCTAAATTTCTCGATATTTTAGCTGTTAGATCAAATTTGTTGAATGATATCCTGCCTTAAGCCTGTGAAGTCTTGCAAAACAATATATAATGTCATGAAGTTCTCTATATATCTTATGTCAATTAGTTTTAATTAAGTTGAACGTTCCAATTTCACCATGATATTAGAGAATACAATCCACATATTAGACCCAACAGTCATACATGCTCCCACATCACTTAATATATATTGTCAACGTATTTTGCTCAAGTCACGAGGTTTGTAACAAATGATAAGTATCCTTGAGCATATTTTAACTTGATTTATTAACGTGAGTATTTAACAATACCTAAAAACAAAACATGCAAATATATATAAAACAGTTGGATTTGTGCCAACCCTTTCTTTTTCTTTAGGAAAATTTGAAAAACTAACATAAATTTAAGTCAATTAAATTTTTTTAACCTTTTTTTAAAAAATTTTGAATTTTGACCATCGAGTAGTATTCGAGCTCCCCTCAAGAAATACTCAAACAATAGTGTTTCAGGAGTGTTTAAGCACTTTTTGAGGGAAGCTCAAGCACTACTCAAGGGTTAAATTTTAAATTTTTTTAAAAAATAGTTAAAAGTCTTTAATAAAAACTAGGGAAACTTCCATTTAGGTAATTTAATTTAAAAATTTACTGACTAAAACCTTATGATTTTTAAAATTTCAACTAAAGTCCAATAATATTATAACAATTATATATTATATAATATTGGTATATTAGTTTTAATTTTTTCACACATACTAGGTGCCGATCTCTTGGTGGTCATTTTTGAGTGTTTGGTAGTGTATTTTTACTTCTTCTTAAGCTTTTTTATACCCTAGAAAGATATAAGGTGAATATGTATCTTATACCTTCAAAAAATAAAAAACTAATATTTTTTTGATAATGCAATGGTCAAAGGGCTTTATTTAAAAAAAATAATAAGGGTTTTATTTAAGAAAAAAAAAGTCATAAGGTTTTTTTCTAAATAAAAAATGTTAGAAGGATTAAACTCTAATTTTCCGTAAAAACTAAAATGCTATAGTTTTCCCCATTTATTTTTTCTTGATGCAAAATTTTTAAGTGGAAGATTGGGTTTGTTTAAGACTCACTTTGTACATATTTTCAGTGAAGCCCAACAACTTATATTATAAACAAACAAAGAGACAAATTTGCTATTAAATTTGGGCTAAAATTCTTAACCCAACTCAGCCCACCCTGGTTCCCAAATGACTCGGCCCAAATCGATTCAGTTCCCACCTATCCGACTAAACTAGCCCATCCCAGGTTACAACCATCAGAACATAACCCTTAGATCAACGGACAAGATCAGTCTATTTCCCTAAGAAGATCCTGACCGTTTTCTGAAGCCCACACAAATCCTACAAAACCCTAAACTTTCACTGCCAACCTTCTTCCTTAGTAACCCGCCGAGAAACCCTAAGCCTCGTCCTCCAAGACACAGAGACATCAACTCGGTGAGTAGCTCTCAGATCCCAATCTCGCTTCATTTTCATTCACATTTCGATTTCATATGAATTCAATCTGTTCATTTAGAGCCTCAAACGAGTTATTTACTTGTTTTCTTTTGTAAGTTTGGGCTTGTTTATGCTTCAGTGTGTTTTGAATTGATTGGTTATTTGTTTTTTGGTTTGGGTCTCGAGAAACAGAGCAATAGAATACCCTTTTGCAAGTTTGGCTTGCTTAGCTCTGTTTGGTTACTGGGAAAGTGATCACTTGGGATTGAGAAAGTTTCGTTTTGAATTGGGTGTTGATTTTTAATCTGAAAATTAGAAATTGTTAGCTGCTTTCTTTCATAATGTTTTCGTAGTATGTATATCTTGAGGGAATCGTTGATACACATGTTGAATCTCTTTTTTTGTTAGGGGTAAAAAGTAGGAAAATGTGAATTGGATAGTGTTTTGAAGCATGTTATGCATGTTAATCTACGACAAAATTAAGTTTCAATTGTGAAGAGGTTTGGAATCAGCTATTTTAGTTTCATTTTCTTTGCCTTTTTTATATATTTATGGTGTGTTTTATTGTCACCGTGATTACCTACTGTCCTGTTTTGCAAACTTTACTTGATTTAAGACCCACAGAGCTTTGCTGAGCTTATTTTTTTATCCTTTGCTTTATTCAATTGAAGTAGTAGTATAGGCGGAATACATTAGGTTATGTATAGTGGCTTTTGTGTCGCAAACAGTTTCCTCCAGACATTGTTTTCGAGTTGATCTCTGATGTTTAATTGGGTTGGTGAATGTACTTGTCTTTAAACTGTTCTTTTTTTTTTCTAGAGATGGGTGAAGAAGTCAAGGTAGTGATTCCCGAGTCAGTATTGAAGAAGAGGAAGAGGGAAGAAGAATGGGCTTTGGCAAAGAAGCAGGATTTTGAAGCTGCCAAGAAGAAGAATGCTGAGAATAGGAAGCTCATTTACAACAGAGCTAAGCAGTACGCAAAAGAGTATGAGGAGAAGGTATGTGTTGTCATTCTGGTTCATTTTATGATCCTGTCATGTTTGCTTATTTTGGTCTAATATTTATTGTTAAAATTTATTTGTTTACCTTTTATAGGATAAGGAGTTGATCCAGTTAAAGCGTGAGGCGAAATTGAAGGGAGGATTTTATGTTGACCCAGAGGCTAAGCTATTGTTCATTATTCGTATCCGTGGGTATGTCCTTGTGTTTAATTGAAATTGGAACAGATTATGAAAGAGTATTGTGCTTGCTCTTATACATTTAATCTTATGAATTTTTAGTATCAATGCAATTGACCCAAAGACGAAAAAGATCTTGCAGCTGTTGCGTTTGAGACAGGTAGCATGCCAAACCTTGACCTTCGTTTTGTGATCTTGTTTTTTTAAATTTTTGTGGTTATGCATTATTTCTCCTTGGTTCAAGTGTGAAGCTTCTCTTTCCGTATCTTTAACATTGTAGAGGCTTGAGTCACAGTGAGCTTCTTCTTTCCGTATTAGCATGAACATGTGTGTTTGCCTTGATGTGTTTTTGTTCCAAGTTATGAGAGGAAGTGTGTTTATCACAGTGCATCTAAGATTGTATACAAAGCATCTTGCTTAGATAAAGTTAGCCTTATTATTATTATTTTTAATTTCTGTTTTCTTTTTTCGTTATGAAACAGATCTTCAACGGTGTCTTCCTTAAAGTAAACAAGGCTACCATCAATATGCTCCACAGGGTTGAACCATATGTTACTTATGGGTGCGTACTTATTTTTTTCTTTTCAACTGTAAATGTCTTGAAACGTATGATTAATGGAGTTGCTTTATTTCAGATACCCCAACTTGAAGAGTGTGAAAGAATTGATATACAAGAGAGGTTATGGGAAGCTAAACAAGCAGAGAATTGCCTTGACCGACAACTCTATTGTTGAACAGGTTTGTGGCTTATTGACAGTGCTCAAAGGTTAGCATTAATTGCTGCATCTTGCTAACATGTTGTGATGTTTTTGCAGGCTCTGGGCAAGCATGGCATTATCTGTGTGGAAGATGTTATCCATGAGATTTTGACAGTTGGACCTCATTTTAAGGAGGCAAATAACTTCCTATGGCCCTTTAAGCTGAAGGCACCACTGGGTGGTCTTGAGAAGA
Organism: Dryas drummondii; assembly: GCA_003254865.1. Taxonomy (NCBI): domain Eukaryota; kingdom Viridiplantae; phylum Streptophyta; class Magnoliopsida; order Rosales; family Rosaceae; genus Dryas; species Dryas drummondii. The sequence continues at coordinate 133,375 of QANW01003611.1, forward strand.
AGAGGAACCACTATGTTGAGGGCGGAGATGCTGGAAACCGTGAGAACTTCATCAATGAGCTTATTAGGAGAATGAATTAGGTTTTGGCATCCAGTTGTTCAAGGTTTTATTTGTTACTAGAGGGAATCTGATATTTGTCCTCTATGAAGTTGAACACAGCTTTCTGCTTAAGGTTCAAGACTTGTTTTGGTGTTGAAAATTTTATTCACTTTTTGAGACTTATAATGCTAGAAAGTTTTGTTGCCTTTGATAATTATTGTCTTGGCTACCATGGTGCTAATATTAGTTTTGCTGTTATTAAGATGCACAATTTGATGAGTTTGCCTAATGCACTATGGCAATGCCCTTGCACCCGAGTTGCCCCGCTGGTGGCCTATACCTAGGTGTAGTAGAATTCATTGCAGGTCTTCAAATCAACCTATTTGCAATCTAACAGTGTCGACTATGGTCACTCAAAATGCTAGTTTTCATTCAAAGTTGTATTCTTACAACTTATCGACTCAAGACTGAACTATGGGGTCCGACTCAAATGAATAATAGCCTTTCGAAGAAAGCATGTATTAGTTTACACAGTGAAGTGGTGTTGGAGGTTCACGTACTAAGGTTATATCTACATATCTGTTCATTAATTTTTGAGTACGAAATTGTATTGTTCCTTCAAAATCTTGGTAGCGCCGTCGTGGAAATAACCAAACTCTCAATAATAAAGTCAATAAAATTATTTTGTATAATCGTAATATGGTAGTGTAGTATAATCAATTTACGTGTTATAATGTGTGGATATTATTAATACTATTCTTTATAAATTTAAATTTGTCATTTACTTATATTATAACACATAAATTAATTATATTATTTACTTATATTATAACACATAAATTAATTACACTATATCACCATGTTACAATTAATTATACATAATAATTTTTCACTCTTTAGGTAGAGAAGAATAAAATTATTTAGACAATTTTAAACTGATTATTTTTTAAATTATTGCTCTAATAGAAGTGGTATCCTCCTGTATGGGTTTCACATAAGTAATTTTACTTCTATTAGATAAATGTTCTATGAAGTGGTTAGTTGAAACTTGAAAGGTTCAAATAGCACTACTCGCGGAGAAATTTATGAATCAATCAATGCATACGACAGTTTGTCGGCAAGTGGGGTTGAATGTGAGAAAATGGTGAGCATGGGAGTCAATTTTGTACAATCACTTTGGTTGGGGGGAACTTGTCCAATGCAAAGCTTGTTAGTTGTGCCTACTCCCGCCAAATGGGTGCTGAAATAGCGGCTCTCCATGCATTTCATGGGAAGTTTCTCTATTTTTTTTGGTCAATGGGAAGTCTCTCTTTTTGGTCAATGGGATGTCTCTCTCATTCATGAAGAAATGTAAGAAAAAGAAGGGATGTGGGTCTTCTTCAACCATGAGATACATCAATGATCAACAACTTTATAATGGGAGTGGATGTGGAGGTGGGTTTCAACTCATTAGCATGCCAATCCGAATGGCACCTTCTCCTGGGAACTTTGTGAACCTTGTTATAAGACTGAATTGGTGGCTCTTGAAGTTGATGGGAGAAACTCTGATCCTTCTGCAACACAGAATCCTAATCTGATATCATCAGCAATTATATATAGTTGGAAAAACTTATTTCTCCAGGTCTGCAATTGGTTCTATATATGACCTTTAGATATAAAAGAGGACCAAGCTAGCCAGCTTGTAGACCAGAACAGCAGCAAAACTCTTGTTATCAGCACCAAGCAGCCAGTCAATTCCAGACATCCTCCCAGTCACATAAATGGTGTGATTGATTATATTGTAAGCCAGTCTTCTATGCCATTCTTTGTGAAGCTTCAAGAGAGAACCACAAAATGGTCTCTGTATGTATAGCAGCATAGCAAAAGAGACCTTAACAGATTGCCAGTGCAACCCCGGCCCAAGCAGCCACTCTCTGCTTAGTAGTGAGACATTAATCCTTCATTGCTAATTAAGCAAGTAATGAAAGAATGGACCATTAATTTGGAGCCCTTGAAGGAATGGAAACTCTGAACACTGAGCTTAGATTACAACCAAACCATCTGACCAGGATGGAGATCACAACAAATTTCCTCCATACCCAAGAGCAGTATTGGGTCTAGGCAGAGACCCCAGAAGCAGTTTCCTGTAATCAGATACTCTTTACACCAAGCAACCCAAGAGAACTTTCTATATCATGAGTAAGGCCAAGATGTTGAAGAAACATGATACTTCACTTTAATGGCCACTTGTGCACAAATGCTAGGCTTGTGAACTGAAAGTTACAGCTAATCCTGAGGCTAATTAAGTAGCAAGTATGAAGAATCTGTATTATTATTTCCTACAAATTTCTTGGATATATATATATATATGCCTTAAGGGAAAAGAAAGGGACATCATCATCTACCAAGAAGAAGACAAATAAGCTCTTTTAGCTCCTTCTTTACGCTAGCTTGTGGCAACGTATTAGAGGGTTTATGACTTTATGGTCAAAGTATTGCTCCCTTGACAATCTGAAAGTTGGGTTGACTTGGTCAATTGCCTTCAAACTCTGGTCTCATTTTTAATTTTTTATTGTTAGCTTGACTTGGTGCACAAGCGAAACGATCAAGAGTTTTGAAAAGAAATGTTGGGGTGGTGTATACGTTTTTGTTGTCCGACTTCAATGAACCTCTTGGAGCAGGAAGGTACTTCCCATGTCCACATATATTTACTGTTAAACTTACTACTTTTTGGTCAAAAGAAGAAAAAAGGCTGCAGTAACTTTTGAGTTGTGAGTCATGTGGGTGGTTATGAATTGATGCATATTAATTTTAGTGTTTAGTTAAAATAAAAAGTTTCTTATCTGTAAATTTTGTTCTTATGTCCCATGCACAATCAACAGTCACGCGGTTGTTAAGCGGTTGTTAAAGCTCCATATGTATATACTTAATGCAGTGCTGGGGTAAAGTTGGAAAGAAGCTTTCAGTCACAAGGGTATAAACTTCTCATGTCTATCTCTCTCATTTAAGTGTCAGCGCGCCACATCGGTTTAATAATAACTTATAGCTTATATAATCACTAATGAAGCTAAGCTATAATCACTAATGAAGGTCCTTGTAATAACTTATATATATGGCTTAGGTTGAACCAATACACAACTGAAGCGGGGTCCCCATATAATACACTCACCCAAAACACAAACTTTGGGGTGTCATGTATATCTAATGAAACTAATCAATTTGATTTTCTCTTTGTACCTGCCAATATCCAACTCTGTATCATTTTTTCTCTCCCCTATCTCCCTTATGGGAATGTGCTATCTCCCTTATGAGAATGTGAAATGTTGTTTCACATTGAAAAATAATAACATTATGTAAGTGTTTAAAAAGGTCTTGGGTCTCTTCATACATAACATTTCACATTGAAAAATAATAACATTGTGTAAGTGTTTATAAAGGTCTTGGGTCTCTTCACACATTACTAACTTATGTAGGATTGAATATTTAGATTTCTTCATAGTATCAGAGCCAGGTTTACTCAATCACGTGTGTTAGGCTGAGCTCTATAGTGTTGTTTCACATTCGGTATTTGAAAGTATTCTAACAAAATATGAATGTGAATCGTTTCTCTGAATTTGTGTTCGACCTTTGTCAAATAAACAATAGTCGGACAAAGGTATATATAATGTTTTGTTGTGCTTTGTTCGAGTTTTAGCGACAAAAATTAGTGAGGTAGAGAGAAAAAATGGCATGGGAAGATGAACTTTTGGTATTAGGAGGGGGGGGGGGGGTTAAAATAGAATTAAGGTGCATGCATCAACTGAGTGAGGAGGCTAACTGAGCAAAAATCAAAAAATAAATCAAATATTACACTAACTTTGTAGCATTACAATAATTGGCATTGATACATCACTATTTATCATGTATCATGCTTTGGGACAAAAGGCACCTCCTTACATAGGATAGAGCCAGAGAGGGTAAACATAACCCATATTTATAAAGCAACATAAGGGAAGTAAACAAAGTAAACTTAATCCCGAACTAGAGTTGGACTCTCGCTCTTTCTTCTCTCCCAAATTAAAAAATAAAAAGGGACACAATAACATTGTAACATTGTAACAAGTTGAGGAGGCATTCGTTTATATTTTGGAGAAAAATATCAAGTAGAAGAAGGCAAATAATTAAGAGGCAGGGATTAGGCGCCTGGAGCAAATGGCACAGTAGAACTTCTTCTTGGTTTTGTGAGAAATGGTTATAAAACAAAAGAGCAAGTGGGTGTCATAGTCCCAACCAAAAACAGGGCCTCCACAATAAGGGCAAGCTGCTGCTGCCCCTTCTCTTCCTATTACCTTCTCTCTCAGATTGAAAACTGCTAATGCACCACTACTGCTATTCATTCTCTGCCTATCTTAATTCTCTAGCTCCCTTTTGTTTTTAAATTGCTTAGTTGAAGTCTCTACTACTTCCCTCTTAATCCTTGGTGCATACGGCATGATATCTCCAATTCTCATTCTATTTATATAGTTCGTCCCTAAACTGACCTGTTCAACCTTTTGTACTTTATCTGGTATGAAATGAAATTAGTTTCCATGGGAGTTTCTTTCAAGGCAAGTAGGCAACTACTGCTCCTTTTCTCAATCATGAGTTGTTTTGCACGTTAATTTACAGCTACTGGAGAAGATCGAAGAATATATATATATATATATCTTTATCAGCTAGCGTGTCTGGTGTATGTATCTTCCGAGAAAATTAAGGATCAGGAATTTGCCAGACATGCTCACCTTCTCGTGTTTGGATCGATAATGTTGTCCAACTACATTAGACTAGAAACATTGACGAAAGAAAGATTGACTGGACTAAAAAATAAATGGGTCCTACCTTTACCCGACTCCACAAATAACACTAGAAATGTTACTTTGCATAATAATGAATGAATTGAGAATAATGATAGAGGAAATCAAATCCAAAAAGAATGTGAATCGGAGAAGAAAACTAGCGATCCTATTATATAAGACTGACATCATGGACCCATGGTATTGATGTAGTAAAAAAAGACCTGCCACGTAGATCAACGTCGGTCCCACATTTTTTATTTTTAAAGAAGATACGCGGAAAGTTTTGTCTAGTTGACCAACCTGTGCTGGCGTTCTCTGTAACAGATCCAGCCCACAATGTTTAAAAGTTTTAAACTGAGGGAGATATTGCTGCTTAAGTTTTCACATGAGTATCCAAAAAACTTTGGAGCTTAAGCAACTTTATACATAGGAGCCTCTAAAATTCTCTTCACAATTAATGTTCCATTCTTTACGTCTCTTTCAAAATCAAGAATGAGAACTTATCATTTTTACTTTTTGGTCAAATCCAAAAATGGTTTCTTCCCTCACTTTTTAACTACTTGATTCCTCTATGGGGATTTTAAGAAACAAGATATTGTAAATTCGTAATGGGGGAGTTGAAAAAACCCCACTTTTATTTTGACGGGTGCTACATGTTTTAAATCATTTAGCTTACTCGAAAAAATTACAAAAGTACAGGACATTTATGAATAGAGAAACTTCAAATATTTTTTTCTTTTTTATTCTATAAGTTTACGAAATTTATGAATGTAAAGGAAATTTCCTTGAACACAACAAAAGCCATAACTTCGTTGTTGGGTGGAGATGAAGAAAAGCAACTTTATGGAGCACTCAAAGTTTTAATATTTAGAAAAGGAACATACCTGAGCACCATCAACAAGTAATGATCTTCCAAAGTTGATAATCAAGTGGAAAATTCTCTTAAAACCAAAAATTGACAAATGCATGCAAGCAAGTTTTGACATATAAACAACTGTTATATCTGTGGTATCTTAAACTTCACTATTGACAGTTTATGTTATATACCTTTGTATATCCCACCTAAAGAAGCAAGAAGCCGTTCATGTCATAAATGAATGGTAGCACAAGTAGATTTTTTTGAAAAGAATGCACAAATATTACCACAATACCACATACATAAAGAAATCTGTAAATCATGTGGATAGGTCTATTGGATTGTGTGCCTCAATGTCGACATGCCGTATACCGGGAACAAGCTCTTGGATCTCCTTTTCCAACCTATCGACTTCACTTCCTAAGGCTGTAACCACTTCTTCACCTGCAATGAGAGATATAGTTCGTCGTACGTTGCAAGTTCAACTCAATCACCAAAATGATAAAAAGTAAACAAAAGTAATCAAAACGCATACCATAATTTGACATGATTTTCAGCAATGCAGTATCGTCCTTCTCCTTTGCAGCTTCACGAAACTGTGCACCATCAATTGCAATATATAAGTTATGTATGCTGATTCCATGTACAGAAAAGCATGCAGAGAGAGAGAGAGAGAGAGAGAGACCTGTTTTGCCCATTCTTCACGCCCCGTCCTATACAGATAATTTTGGACTACCACCACTCCATTGAAATCTGTTGCATGCAGATAGCCACCATTATATCACATTGATATCCCAATAATGCCCAATGCAAAAAGAAATAAAAAAAACAGACCTCTAAAGAACAAGATAATAGAGTTTAAATAATAAATTAAAGTAGTTTTAGTAGTAGATTAAATTACAAAAGACAATATGTCATCATAATATGATGGAAAATGCTGCCACATCTGCATGTAAATAACTAAATACTGCCAACAAGTTACTAATGATATTAATAACAATTGACTTCTTATATATCATATCTGCCAAAACTATGAATACTGGATACACTAATAAATTCGTCAAAACATAGATTCAACTGAAAACCTAACCCAAGAAGAATAAAAAAAGAGTAGGAGATGAAAATAAAGCAACCTATTTCAGCCTTAAATCTGAAGAATCCAGGACCAATCACCTCACTTTTGCAATCATACAGAGAATCCACAACCTATAACAAAATCAGTTATATTTTATAAGCTTAAAAATATGAAAATGTATCAACTAACCAAGAAATATCATCTAGCATAGCTATACCGGATCATTTTTCAAGAATTGAAGAACCTTCTCCATATCATGGTGATCCATTGCCCTACCAATCAAAGCATGCCGATTCCTTTGGATCAGAAAAATAGCCACCTGCATGATAGAGTCACAATCTTAGGAAACAAGATTGGCGTTGCATTGAAGATATTCTACTCATTCCTTAGGACAGATATATAGTACTCAATTAAAGTTTCTGCATAACTTTTGATGGTTAAAGGCATTACATACCATTCCAAGTAGGTTGCCAACTATAATTGAACCTATGGGGTCATAAATTGCATTTCCTGTGGTATTCACTGCAACCAATGATGCTGCAGCGATTGCAAGACCAGTTACAGCAGCGCCATCCTGCATATTTGAGATAATTCATTAAGCAATATAGATGAGTGCAATTTGAGCAATAAAAATAGAATAACTTGTCAGAAACAAATACTCTCCAACCAACCACAAATAAGGTTATGTCTCATAAAGCAAATAAAAAATGAGTGAATGAAAATTGAGATGAACAAAATCAGATTTTCAATTAATTCTAAGTTTATTCTTTGGCTAGTGAAGCTTTACTTTCAATGACTTGACGTGTTGGGTCTGAGATGTAATTAGAATACTTTGGATTAACTGTGATCACATGGGAGGGTCTACAAGGTTCAAGTAGATGAGCTCATTTTCAATGTTTAGCAATTAAGTATACTCTAACATACTTATTGATGCCACTGAAATTTTCGTTCTTCCCTTTTTGCAACTCATTATTTCTTTCTTTGCCAACAACTCAATTCTGATCCACTCACATACAACCATAGAAACAAACCAGTTCCAACAACCAAAGGGAAATAAAGGAACAAGAAACTGAGTAGATTACCTCAGTCATGACTGCAACAGATGTGGGATCATGACCACGCCATATATAGTCTCTCAATTTCATTCCCTCAGCAGCTGCACCTGTCTTGACAGCTTGTATGGCAACAAGAAGAGAAGCGCCTAAAGAATGGATGCAAAGGTTTAAAGGGGGCACATGATAAATAAAAGCAAAAAATAATCATATGCTTGGGATTTCCAATCATCATAAGAACATAATGCATTGACTTGTACCTTCAATAATAAATGAACCGCCAATCACTAGAGCAGCATATTGAATATTTGGAGGGGGCTGAGGAAGACACACAAATGCAATAAAACACAATTGCATTTACATACACAACAGATAAGAATGAGAAATTAAAGATAAAAAAGATAAAAGATAAAAGCATACAGAAGTTTGGATAACAAAAAGCCAAGCAAAAACTCAATTGTTCAATTACCTGTGAAGTCCACAAGTTTTGAAATCCATGAACGATGGTTGCACCAGAACCAAGACAAAAGATACCAACGGCTGATATCAATGACCAGACAAATCTTTCCTTGGAGTACCCATAACTGCCGAAATCAAAGATATCATTTCAGCACACTCACAAACACAAGGATTTTAAATTTTTCTCACCACCCTACTCATGAACTCATGAATGTGTTACATGCATTTGCTCACACATGATTTTGGGAACAGAAGAGGCATGACTAACTGACCACTCTTTACTATAGGGTTTTAGGTTGTGCCAAATAAAATCCACCAAATCTTTACCCAAGAAAAATAAATTCCACCGAATAGGGTTGCAACTAAAGATCTAACGACAGCTCTTGACTTCTATATTACACACTTTTACAGTTTTACCATTGCATTCAACTCAAGCGAGTATTCCAGAATCACAAAGCACTTAAGCCAGTCTTAAGTAATGATTAAAGTTTATTGTAGGTCATAGATTTCTTCCTTCTGAAGATGTTATTTTTGTTTGAAAAAACAAAAAGAGAATAATGAAAGCTGACAAAGGTCTTATCAACGATGGGCAAAGGTGGTCATGGTATAAAAAGACTCACGGGTGGAGAGCATCTGGTGCACGCCTTGAGCTACTCAAACCATAAGCAAGAAGCGCCTACAATGTCAACATGAATTAGTTTCTCTGCATTCAATAATCAATGAATTGAGTTAACTGTAACATAAGAAATCAAAACAACGCCCATTTAGCATAGACATCAACCAGCATCCTTTCCTCGAATAAAGAAAACAAAAAACCAAAAAAAGAAGAATATACCTGATTTGCAAAATCTGCAACTGAGTGTATAACTTCAGCAAACATAACATGGCTAGAGGTTGATAACCAGACACCAAATTTGAGAGAAAACACAAGGAAATTGCACCACAATGCAGTTGTGACCGCCCTTTGACTAGTATACACATTTTATGCAGAACAATGAAACAAAAGCAAACGATTAAATGGGAAACGCAGGGGTTTAGTATAATTCCCATCAATTGAAGAATTAACAACAAATATACAAAATTTCAAACATTTCTGTGCTGTGTACCTGTGCTGGTCATTGAATTCAATCTTAACCTGTTTAGCTCTTGTAAAGAAATCTGCAACCAATGCATACCCAGTAACCCATATACACAAAGCTCTCAAATTGAGTATTTGACCACTTTCCTATTAAAAATTCACAAATTCTCAAATTGAAAAAGGAACCTACTGCGATGGAACAAGTGCTGCTGCAGCTGATGATGGTTCTGCTGCTGCTGCTGACGAACACCATCCGTGGAAAGCAAGTCGAGCAAAACGAACCGTTTTGAACAAGCAGCTGAGGAAAACAGACCGGGCTGCAACAGAGTGTGAGTAGAGGAGCAAAACGGAGCGTTTTGGGAGATGCTGTGATCGTTGTTGTTTTGTGCGAGTTTGGGGTCTGCGTAGTGGAAGAGCAGAAACTGGGAGGAACAGCGAGAGGAGGAGAAGCGGTGAGAATGGCGGAGGCGAGAGAGGAGAGTGCAAGTGGAAGTTCTCATTTCATCGAAGCAATGCTAAGGCTTTGCTTTTTTTCTCTGCATCTGCATATGCTCTTCTTCTTCTATATATTCATGAGTATTTTCACAAAGCTACTGCATTTAATTGATTTTGGGGTTTAGGGTTTGGTTAGGGCTAATGGGGTTAGAAGAAGACTGTATTACACACAGAGAATGAAGAAGGGCAGCTTCAGATTCTTGCCTTCTCTTGCCATTCTTCTGTGTTGAAAGATGCTTTTGTTTGTAGAGAGGCTTCATAGAAACATATCTCTGCCTTCAGTCCCTTACTCCCTTGCCATATACACAAGTCAAAGTGGAGAAATGCAGAAAGAATTGGGCTTTCAGGCTCATAAACTGAGCCCACTGTAAACATTGAGAGGGAAAATAGTCTTCCACTAATTTGGGTTGTGTGGGATAATGTTGGATTGGTTATGCAATGCAATGAATGTTAAAATAACAAAAAAATTGAAACTAGAAATGCATATGCATGGATGATGGGTTAAAACAATAAGAGAAAAATGAGAGGTACGTGAGTTGAACTGGATTGATTGTACAATGTGATGAGTGTTTAGAGTAGAAACAGAGAATGTGGAATGAGAGTGATTCATTGAAAAAAAAAATGAGAGGAACCAGTTGAAGTATTTTGTAATTATCATATTGTACTTAAATCTTTTTTTTTTTTTCGGTCTGATATTCTACTTGATCTTTCAATCCATTATTAAACTTACTTTACATAATAAGAATATATTTGACATTATTCTAAAGGCTTGTGTAAGCTCAAGTATCATGCCATTTTACAAAGAGATATAAACCTAGCTCAAGTAATTTTGCCCATCAGAAAATTGAGCTTACAAACACGTGTAAAATGTAAATAGGCCTCACTTAAATCTCAGCTTACAATCACAGGCTTAAATAGGAAAAAAAAAACATCAAAGTCAAAATATTCCTCCATGAAGAAACTGCAATGCATCAGCATGAAAGGTGATAGACTGACAAATGACCTATATATCATATGTTACAAATCCATCGGTGTGAAACAATACAATACAACCTCTACCAGCAGGCGAAATTTGTTAGAGTCGCAATTTCCTCATACAAAAGCTGACATCAAATTTCAAGGACTAAATGTATATTACCCTTTGGCCCTTCATCTACTTGGACGCAAGAATTAGACTAAGGATTCAACTGAAATAATAAACAGCAAAGAAATCCTTTTACTCGCGACCTTCCTTCCTGCTACGCAATCTAATCTTTGGTCTATCATCCTCATTTGCTCCATCATGCCTGGGCACAATTTTTATCGGGTGGGCTTCAGTGTTGAAAACCCATTCATCTAGTGAGATGACCGAAGAGGGTGAAAAAAGAAGATAGAGATATTTGAGAGTCTCCGCAAGAAAGAAGCTCTGCATCATATTGTCTTTGACACCAGTGTTAACCTGATAAAAACAACCAACAAGCAGAAGTAAATGAAGAGGCCACATGTAACCAGTAAAAACATAAAATTATTCCACCTGCTCAAAGCTTCAATCTACTAACAGGAATTAGCTTGGTGTTTGAATATTCATGAGATGCAAGCAATGAAGGAAATGATAAAAAATTGTAGTCCAGAGAGAATAGTTTTTGGTAAAAAAAAAAAAAATCTGTTTTGAACTAAAAAGTAACGGAGAAGAAATGCATAAGAAAACTTGAATGGAGGTTCAATTTTAGTTATGGGTTTGAGAAGTGCATACATCTTTCAGTCCAACATATCCCGACTCTGTGCGGGAGTTCTTTTCAAATGCTTGAAATATATTCCAGCCCCACTCTTGGTATGTCTTGTTGCCGGTCAAACGCCATAGATAAAAGAGTGATTCAACTGTCTCTGGTCTCAATATATTCCATGATGTGCCAACACTCATGTCCTGAAAATTTCAAACATCGACACCCGCTAAGAAAAAATAAACATATTTCATCGTCTATAACAAAAATAGGATAACTAACCTGCCCATCATGAAAGAAATAGTTCTCTCCAGCTAATTTTGTTGGTGTTGACTGGTAAAAGTTATAGCATGTCCAAGCAAGCTGCAAAATAGGCTTACAGAATCCAGTCAAAGGCTCCAAAAGTAGCACTCTTTGAAGTGTGAACTAGTGGAATGAATGATATCAGCAGACATAAGGAATATTCCACCAGGTCAGAAACAGAAGTACTATTATATGCCCCACAGATCAGAAAAACAACCGCATTATCAGAACAGAAACTGCAAGGTGCTTAAAATGTATTATCACTACAATACAAATCTGTATTCAAAAAAGCTTGGTAATGTGTGTAAGCAATAAGTGGCAAAACAAAGTTATGTATCGATCTTAATTCTTGGACATTTTCTGTTGCTTGTTTATCAAATAAGCAGAGGAAAATTTAGACAACCATTGGACCTCAAAAGCTTAAACTGTCAGGGAATGGGCTAACAATATATATCAAGTTTACACATCTGATCCCAGTTGCTTCTAGAAAACTGAAACATTGGAAAAGTTGTGTGCCTAATCCCTCTCTCTCTCTCACACACACATAATTTCTCAATTAATAGAGCTTGTCAAAATAACATGAGATGAGTTCAAAACAGGCCCTAATCAATCTCGAAAGATGAAAATTAATTCTTTCAAGGAAATAATACCTCTTCTGCGAGTGATAAGAATTTCTTAGACTCATCAGGACCATAACCAGATGATCCTAAAGCCAGCATTCCTGGAGCAAAGCACGCTAATTCATCCATCTGCATTTATTTATACAAAGGAAAAGCCTTTCAAAATAAAACACAGAAAATTATCAATGTGGCATTACTGATACTGTAAACATTAATTTACCTTGTTTGTAAGAGAATTCCCATTCTTCTCACATATATATGCAAAAGATGATGGTGTTGTTCTCCGAATCAAGGTCAACAGACCTTTCATTGATTTCTCCCACATATCTCTGCTTCCAACATTTGAGAAAATAATTTTGACATAAAGACAAATTTCAAGAAGACCGTGAACATATATCAACTTCAAAATAGAGTTGCAGAAAAAATAAAAAGAACTATAGGATTTTTTGGCTTTAGAGAACTACAGGTTCCTCCTACTTCCCAAGCAAAAGTGAGGCGCCCTTTTCTGCTTTCATATGTTAAGTTCCATGACAAATTTGGTCTTTCAAGCAGATATGCTTATCATAGATTTTAAAACCAATTAATAATGGCAAATAGAAATTTAGTTTTGGCAAAGTGAAAATAATTGTATTAAGAAAAAAAATTTGATAAGCTTCTCACGGATCTTACCTATAATGCTTTACAGCTGAAGTTTTATTCCCCTGTATCCAAACTTTGAGTAAATATTCGTAGAAGCTGCAATCGATTGTTTTAAGTCAATTACACAATTTTTTTAAGCCAATCACACTGGTATAAATTATAAAACCTGAAACTCAGAAATTACATATCATATCAAAATTTTAAATGCTTACCTATCACCCATGGCGCCAAAGGTTATGGTGGAGTATCCTGATGTCCCCCTTGCAGGGTCAATATAAATGGGAAGCAAACCATCATCAGGGAAAGTTTTGTTAAGCTGCACTATAACGTTCTCAGCCTGGAAAATCAGCAAACAAGCCATTCAATTCAGAGCTTTATCAAATGTAAAGCCACTGATCTATGCCTTTCTTACATAACATGGATAGATATACAAGTCAGGCGCTGAATACAAAAGAAGTTTAACCATTGCTACATGTGCATACATAATATGAGCAACAATTCATAATATGTCAGACATCATGAGTTAGATCAAATAATGTCTTCCTATCAATGCATCATTTGACAAGGGAAAAAAAACACTAGCACACATGATAGTATATGAACCTTCCGCTGATACTTCAGGTCTCCTGTCCTCTGAGAAAGAGCAATAAACTCCACCTGCTCTGTGCCAGAATCTGCCAAGATACTTTCACCCTAGAAGCATAAGGAACTCAAATATCAGAAATATTATCAAATCAAATTCCACAACACTACTTGTAAGTTTTCAAAATATTTCAGAGAAATCACGAAAGAGATCTATGCATGGCACACTAATGCAGTATCCAAACAAGAGAAGGTTCAAAATTGTACTTTCAGATCAAGACAAGACAAACCTAAGCCACTAAAAGTCCTTAAAGTATCACAAGAGTGATCAGGTTTATGTAATGCTTAGTGCAGTTCATCTTGATGAGGGGGTTTTGACTTGAATGTAATATGTTTTCTGTATGATGATTGTAGGTCTGATTTGATAAACCTTTTGTCCATCTTTCTTGTGATTTTCACTTTTTTTTTTTTTTAACAGTTTGTGTTTCTTAACCCAAAAAACTGTAACAATGTCTCAAGCTAACCAATGACCTGTAGATCCAGTGGCAATCAAAGGCTTCAGAAGTGACCTCAGTCACAGAGGTCTAGATAAAGACACCATGCATCTATTGCGTTACAAAAACTAAAACAGTTTTTCTTGTAATGCCTCACAGCCATAATTAAGAATTAAAACAGGAGACCCATCTTAATTGTTTGGAGATACCAATGAGTATATACATAGAAACTTCACTACTTACTCCAGTCCATGAAGGATTATGTGGCTTTCCATGTGCCAAGTTGATAATGTTGTAAGGGATCCCAGAAGGTGTATCCCATGCAGGCAGCAACCTGTCTGCAATATCTCTAGCCTTATCAAGGAAAACTTTATCTTCTGAGAGATCATACGCACTGAGAAGTCCACCTACAACTCTGAATTTTCAGAAAAGAATACACATATGTCAGAAAAGCTGCTTTGAGAAACCAAAAAAAGAAAAATAAAGTGAAGGCCCAAAACAGTTTGCTATAAAAGGGAAAAAAAATCAAAATCAACCATATATTAAACCTTATAATGCAACCTTATGGTTGTCTCAAAAACACTAGCATCGTAATCCTTGTTAAAGTCCAATGAGTTTGCAACCCACCTGCCAAGTTGAGAACATTAATTATAAACAGGAAATCAAACATTTATTACAAACAAAAGTATAACAAACAAATTTAACACACAGAGGTGTCACATGTAAAGTAGCAGAATGAGGTTGTGAATTGCGAGAAAAAAAAAACACATGTAAAAGAAAGAAATGAAATAAATAAATAACAAGAGAGAGGGAAATTTCTAGTAAAACAACTTTAAGTCTTTGGTGGCTATACAAGAAATATGGAGAACCATGTGATAAGAGTTCAAATACCTATCCACTGAATGTGCTAGCAAAGAACATAAAAGATGAAAACTTCAACTCACTCTCTAGCTCTTTGGAACTGCTCATGAAGACCCATTATATACAACGTATCAAGAGAATCTACTAGTGTCGCTCCAAGACCACCAAAGCCATTGACACCATTCTTTGATTGTGGCTGGTACATGGGGAAAAAAATTGATGTTAGAAATTTGTATGAACTAAACAGAATAACATCATCAATAAAATGGAAAGTCAAAAAACGCTTTAACTTGGCATTTTGAGATCAGGTATCCAGTGTGTGGTCGTTACAAATAGAACTGTCACTGAAACCAGACAACCTAATGCTCCTTAGATTGCTTAGCAATCATAGGAACAGAAATGATAGTGTATTAATATATTATATTAGACACATAAACACCTATGCTGATAAACCTTGTCTTGCAATTTGTGCTCTTTGCCACTACTCGGCAAACCTTTGGCAAACTATTTTCTACACCCAAACAGTTCTTAACAACACCCAAATGAGTCTTAAACTTTGGAAGTGAGTGTAATAGTATACTTTTACTGCTGCCTCAGAGTTACATAATGAGTACCATACACCATACAGGACCAGATATCGATTGTATCATAGGGCAAGCTCCCTAAAGAGATGATAACAAATGGCTCGGCATAAGCTTTATGGTTAAGAGATTTAGAGACAAATGTTTTAGCTTACCTTCAAAAAAACAATAAAGCATAGCTTAAGCCTTAAAGGGAGAATCTTAAGCCTTAGAAAGAGGATGTACAACTTCAGCCACTTAATAATTTTGGTTATCATAGTATAATTTCCGAAACCTATAATGTGACTACTTTTTCAACTAGTTATACATTGGCTGAAAGTTAGACCAAAAGTTGAAAACTTCGACAAAGTCAAAACTTCAGCAAACTATTCTAACGACCAACTAAAGATACACCAAAAACAAAACCTTGTGACTGAAATTCAGCACATAGCACAAAAGGCATATGTGGGTGAACAAATCCCATAACACAGTGTACACTGCTTTATGTCTTTAAAGTCAAATTTAAATAGTTTAGAAAAAACATTTAAATATGAAATAGATAATGATAAACTTGAAAGGTGCATGGTACCTGAAGTTCATCTTGGCCCCATGCGTACTTCTCATATGAACTCCATGCGTGCACCATAGCTTCTTTCACTTTTTCTCTTCTTTGAATCTCAATTGGATCGTCAGGAACAACCACTTTCTCACCATCCCTGCCCTTGACTATATTCTTTTTAGTTACATCACCATGCACATTCTGGAACTCTTCCAGCTGAGTGGACAATATAGTATTAGTTGGCACGTATCTACCCCTTAAAAAAGGATATAAAAGTTTATTGCAAGGTATTACAAGATACATTTGTTCATCAACAAGCATAAATATTCGATCAAATCAGATTGCAAACAACCATAGTGAAAACATTTTGTTTAATTTCAGAGAAAAGTTGCAGCCAGATAGGGAACTCAAAGCTCTTTAATAAATTTAAACATTTATATAGTGGCATTAGATGCTTTTTTTTAAAAAAAAGGGGGGGAGGGGTAGGGATTTAAAACTATGGGTGCAATAGTACTACTATGGCAACTAAAGACCACACAAGAAGTAGCTCAAGCTTGAACATAAACCAAGGCATAAGCCTTTTAAATGCTTACCAAATTTTTCAAATGGTTCACTTCTTCATGTAACTTAGAAACTTCTTCCTGCAAATCATAAATAAGATCACTAAATGCAGGCAATAAAAATGCACAACTCTTACACCTTGGATATGCAATGAGGTTCAATTTTTAATGCAAAAATTTGGATAAAAACAGTCAAATAAAATATTTTTTCAAAACTTTACTACAGCCCTGTTTGACACGTCATATCAAGAAGCATTTCCAGTGTGTGTTCTCAAGTATACTGTTGTACTTTTGATTTCATACACACATAATTAAGAGCTGGAAGAGAATATTATTATTGATTGCCACTCACTTTCTCTCCATTCTTCCTTCCCTACTACTCCTCCATACAACTAACTCAAATAATAACTTGCTGCCAGATCTACCTATCTCTAAAAATCATATAAGCGATGTCAAATGAGAGAACCCTGCTGACTCAACAGCATTCATGCTAATTTCAACATTAGTGCATATTCACATGGCTCATCCCTCTACAAATAATTCAGCAATGATCTTTTTTTCCCCCGGTAAAAGGTATGCTTATATACTATAAATATGCCACAGTGTTTTATGCTCCCAAATGGCTAGTTGCTAAGGTTGTTTGTATGCAATGCATGGGTAGCCCTTTGTATGCTCTCAAATGGCTAAGTTGGATCACTACTGCTAACCAAAAACTCATCTCGGGGAATCTAGTTACTCCAAAATGCGGTTCCAATTCACAGTAAAAGACAGGATTATACTTTATATCTGAGCATCTTCCACCATCCATAACATTGTGATTGTTTCCATTAGACTAAACTTTATGCTCCTCCTCTCATAATTACAACAATCGGACTGCCATTTTCCAAATGCCTAATTTCACAGTTCCAAAATGGCAGTCTAATTTCAGAGTTCCAAAAACATAAATGCATTTTCTAAATGCAGTTACTGAAATTCAATTCCCCTATAATGAGATCAACCATTTTTCATCGACAGAAAAAGATACTGTAAAATGTAAACCGCTAATTCATAGTTAAATTTTCATCCTCATTTTCTCAACGACCAAACAGAGCTTGCAATGGTCAAACCAAAATCAAAATCAAACAAATGAGAGAGAGAAACCTACCTCGTGCTCACTGGCGAGAGTTTGACGATCCCAAACAAACAGAGTGACGCAAACAAAGGCAATGAAAAGCAAAGCCAAACGCTTCGGCCTCTTCAGGTAATACGATGGGTTACAGTACCTGAATCTGCTCGATGTTGATCTGGTCCGAGCCATAGTTACCTCACAGAGACACTAACCTCGCGATTCAGAGCCACAGCATATGGAACGAAACAAGCAAACAAAACGTTTTTTGCTCGATCTGAAAACAAAGAAACGGTGACGAAAATGTTGTGCAGAATCGAAACGCGGAAAATGAAATGGGGAAGAGTGTAAGTAGGAGAAACGTTTCGAGCTGCGCTGATTAAGGGGATGAGGTTTGATGTTATTTGTTTTTTGTGTTTTTGGATGCGAACTCCCGTCAAATGAGGTGTGCGTTTCGGTACCGGGGACGAAACGGGAGATCGAGGGAGGAGAGGTTGGTGAGGGAGGACTTGGATACTTTGAAGAGGGAGGTGTCGATCTGTTGTGGCATATAGGACTTGGGATATTGTGCAAGTCAATAACACAAAAATATGGTGGAATGGTGGGAGCAAACACTACGAAAAGAATTTTCTTCGGTCAAGTCAAGTGATCAAAACTAATAAGGGCCAATCAAACATGGATTGCCAACCCCTTCCATCACTTAGATTTTATATTTTAACTTTTAAGTAAATTAAATTTTAAAATATAAATTACTAATGCGATTTTACACTCTAAAATAAATAATCTTGTTGAAAATGATAAGAGTTAAAATTTGAAATATTCTAAACAATAATTGTATAGTCTAAACTCTAAAGTAATCAACTATGTCGGAAATGAGATTTGAAAATTAAAAAATCAATTTCGAAGAATTTGGCTTACAGGAGAACCAAGAATTGAGAGATTTTTTTTTTTTTTTCCCAATTTCCACTTGATTCTTAAAAGTACTTTTAAACAATATTTTTCAAAATTATACATGTATTTTAATTTGTGTAGATTAATAATATTATATCAGCATGACATGTAGTATTACGATTACACACAATTTTAAGATCTACCAAAACTAAAATACGATGCATTACATAATTTTTCTTTAATAATATACAAATTAAGGAATATAATGTAACTACATATATCCCTATTTCCAGCCAAGTCCATATTTTGCATGATCTCATCTCCCATACTCCAAATTCTCTTCACTTTTGTAAGGTCCGTTACATTGCAAAAGCCAATGATGTTTTTAATATAGACTAGAAGGCTTATCAAATGCGATATGATATGTTTGCTAACTGATGAAGAATATAAATCTAACCAAGAGAGAAATTTTCAATCATCAAACTAATATACTGCTTATATTTTTTCTAAAAAAAAAGGGTTAATTACATATATATATAGTTCAATTATACATCACTTATTAATTGGATACCTCAAGTTTAAAAACTTTCATTATGATACATCAACTTATGTTTTTTGTCAATTGAATATCTCCGTTAGTTTAACCATTATCTGCTGAGTTGACGCTGATGTGGCATACGTGGACTCCACCATTAAATATTGACTAGGCATTTAAAATAGCCACATGTACAAAAATTAATAAAAAATAAAAAAACCCATTAAAATTATATTAAATAGAAAAAAAAAGACAAAAAAAAAAANCAAATTGACATCCTCTTTCTCTCTCATCTCTCTCTGCCTCTCCTCTTTATCTCAACCCTGAAACCCACCAGCCCCAGCACCACGGAATCTCATCTCCCCCAGCCCCGACTTGCCGCCCTCCCACCAAAACCTAACCCCTAACCCCCAGCCCACCAAAACTCATCCCCTATATCCTCATTTTCTCTACCGTACTTTCTCTCTCATCTCTCTTTGCCCCTCATCTTTCTCTTAGCCCCGAAAACCACCAGCCCCACCATCACCGAAGCTCATCTCCTCCAGCCCCGACCTATTACCCTCCCACCAAAACCCAACCCCCAACCCATCGAAACCCATCTCATGTATCCTCTCTCTATTTGCCTTACTTTATCTCTCATCTTTCTACCTCTCCTCTTTTTCTTAGCCCCGAAACCCACCAACCCCACCACGATCGAATCTCATCTCCCCCAGCCCCGACCTGCCGCCCTCCCCCCTTCTCCCCTACCAATCCCCCACCCAGGCCACCCCCTTCACCGGTCGAGTCCGTAGTGGGATCGAGCGAGACCGAGAGCGATGAGAAAGATTACCTGGCCGGCTTGACTCGCCAAATGGCTCGCTCAACTCTCCAGGACGAGTTCAAGCACTCTGACTCTGCTTTTGGTTCCAATAACTCAAAGGTATGAGATAACAGAATTTTTGGGTTTTTTATTTTTTCTTTCATTTCTAAACGATTCGTTTTATGGCTGTTCTGATTTTGGGGGTTCTGTTTTTTGGCTTATTTTGCAGACTTGGGTCGCGACCGGTTCGCCCCAGTCGATGCTGTGCGCGGTGGGGAGCGGGTGTGGTTGCGGTGGACAAGGCTCGAGCCGTGGAAGCCCCAACGCTCAGTCCCCACCAACCACTTGGGATCTGCTGCATGCGACTGCAGGGGAAGTGGCCAAGATGCGCATCAAGGAGGGGGTGCCTGGGTGAGGGATTGGTAGGGGAGGGAGGNAAAAAAAAAAAAACTATTTATATTCTTATTTTAAAATTTATTATTACTATATCTTGTTTAAATAATAAGAGTATATTTTTTATTTTATGTGTGGATTGACAAAAAAAATTCTCTATTACAATAGTGTCCGTATAATTCAACTTTATCTCATTGTCTAACTTAATAATATTTGTAGCATATAGTTATAAAGAAATTTTGTAATACGCACCTTCATTATGACTTGACCATACGAGGATTGTGATTAATCAATGTACTATACTTTTTAACAGTCTGATTCATATGAGATATTTAATATGAAAAATAAGTAAATGAAAACATATTTAATGGTTGAATTTAATACTATTATAAAATTAATAATTCATTAAAATATATCCAACTTTTAAATGTATTGTTCATTACTTATCCTTTATATTATAAGCTGAATGGTACTTTTTAATATTAGAAATTAGAATACATGCAACTTCAATCACTAAATTTAATTTCACAAATGAAAAATGGCAAAAAGGAAATATTCATTTATCTTCTATATATATTTTGAATAATGCTAATTATTTTATATTTTTTTTTCACATTTGTATTTTATCTGATTTGTCATTACTTTATTGGAAGGGTATTTTTTTTTAATATTTAATTTTTTAATTTTTTAGTGTCTAATATATGAATGTTATATAAGATAATATGAAATTGTGATATAAAAATGTGGTAAGTGTATCATTAATAACATATCTTTTATATTTGATACCTTTCTAGTATAATTCACTCTATAAAAACTCCATTTTCTCCTTAGCCTCACATCTCGAAACCACTTTAAAAAAGAAGGGGGCCTCCAGCCCTCACTATCCCATCGTAGATCATCATCAAAGGCTCGCCCCTCGATCCAACGGCCACAGATCTTCGTCCCTCCTTCCTCACCTAAATTTCCAACTCTCTCGTCTTCTTTTTTTTGCATTACATAGTTTGGAATCAGAAAACGGAACCGGAATTGCATATTTCAGTCTCGGATACCGCTATTCCAGTTCCGAATTATCCTGTTCCCGAATGGTAATTCCGGTAATCCATGATTTTCAATTTGTTTCCCATTTCATATCGAAATTCCGTTTGCTTGCTGAGAAACGCGAGGAAAATTATCGAAAACAAAGTTCAATTACTAACCTCAACTAAGCAAATCCCTCACACACACATACAAGTATATAGCACAAACCGTGAAGATTTTCTTATATTTTATTTGAATTTTCCTGCATTTTCTTGGCAACCAAACGGAGCACTAAGTCATTTGATTCTTGAATTGATAGCTCTAGCATTGATGTGAAGGTGAAAGCAGTAAATATATGCAAGTTTGTAAAAAAAAAAGAGTGATCTTGGAACAGTGTGATACAATTGAGGAGTAAACAATGGACGGCAATTGTGGGAGCGATGCTCCAATGCATATGAGCAATGCGGTGCAAATGCAATACATGCAAGAGCAAGAGCATCATCACGGGCTGCACCCTATGAGCAATGGGAGTGGGATGGCTGAGGATCATGATGATGGAAGTGCTGGTGCTGGTGCTGGACCTGGTGGAGCTGAACTGGTCGAAGGTGATGTCCCGTCTGACCCCGGGAATCTTTCTAGTGCAATAATGGATCATGGCGGTGATAATGCGGACCAGCTCACATTGTCTTTTCAGGGTCAGGTTTTTGTGTTCGACTCTGTGTCGCCGGAGAAGGTGATTTGATTGATTCTCATGAAGTTTTATGATTAAAGTTATTTTTTCTCCATGTTATATGATACATTTGATTTATGCAATTGTGGTTTGCTGCTGGAGTTAGTTTTATTGGTTTATTTTACTAAGGTCATGTGCTTGTGGAGTCTATGTTTAAAGCATTGATTGATGATGATTATGCTCAAAATTAATTACTTCAAGGTATTTGTTTTGTTGTACATTTTCTGATCTCTTTCGATTGTATAAGAGAATGTGCATGTTAATATGAGCTATTACGTAACCAATGTAAATGGTTGATTTTTTCATCAATATTGATGTGTGAGAAGCACATTTGTCAAGTCACTCAAGTTACATTGAAAAATTGTACCCATATATCCAAAAGTGCATGCTGATTTTTTGGCATGGATTTTAAGAGTTATATTGACCTTATATAAATTTGGAATGCAATACAAATATGAACATGTATGGGTGCCAAAATGGTAAAATGGGAGAACTAATGGCGGCAATGACCACATACATAATAAATGGAGTGTTATCAGTGTTCTAGATTAAACTGTGGAGCATGCAGATTTGTAAATAACTGTTCTTTGAATGGACGGTTATGTGAAGCATGGGATCCAAACTTAGATTGAGTTATGTCTATACACAAGTTCAATGAGCTTTATTATGGCATGTAGAAGTTGTGTAAGATTGCTATGTTTGTCGCTTTCTGGTACATGTTTTAGAATTTGCATATAGGAAATGGAATCTTTCAAATATTCTTTAGTAATTAGAAATCTATTAATATTATCTATTTATAAAATAAAAAGTTGTGGGCCTTGTTGCTACTTTGTCTTCTTAGTAGCTTACTAAAGAGAAAGCCTTCTGATTTGTTTAAAATACCTTCCTCAGGTTCAAGCTGTGTTGTTATTATTGGGGGGCCGTGAAGTACCTCCAACCATCCCTGCAGTCCCAGTAACCACCCAGCATAATAATCGGGTATTTGTACATGGTCTGAAGTGATTTCTTAAGTCATTTGTATTCTAGTATCTTGCTAACTGAGAATTCTACCAGGGCGTTACGGGTACTCCACAACAGTTGAGTGTCCCTCAAAGACTGGCTTCACTTATTAGATTCCGTGAAAAGCGAAAAGAACGAAATTTTGACAAGAAGATTCGTTATACTGTTCGAAAAGAGGTAGCACTTAGGTATGACATCTGCATTTATTTTAATATTTATTAAATTATGATGGAAACTAGTTTAACTTTTGCAGAGATGCTGTTCTTTATTGAACTATATGACTTGAGTCTACAATCATTAATGGAAAACATTACATGGTTCCAGTTATGTATGGTTTCAAATAGTTAAGTTAAGCAATAGCTATAGCATTCTAGTATGCGGCCTTACTACTAATAGAGATGCTAGGGTTGTTGATTATGTACACTAATTCATGGGCGGAATTTTGGGTTAACATACCTAAAGTTTCATTTAGATTTCCAAGTTTTTAAGCAAATTTCCATAATTTTTGTCTGCTTTTACCAATATTTCCATAAATCTGAACTACTGAGTTTTCCACCGAGATCGACTTTTTCAACCTTGTGCTAGATATGCTTTTTCCCTTCTGCTGTGCTGTTTCCTTGTTTTCGCATTGATATTTTCCCCCTCATTTCAGATGGCCGGCATTAATGAATGAATTATGATACTTTATTAGCATATGGATATGGCAACTTTGAGTGCTGTTCATGATTACTATTGTTGTCACTGTTGTAGGATGCAACGAAACAAAGGTCAGTTTACATCTTCTAAGTCCAATAATGATGATTCTGCATCAGCTGTCACAAGTTGGGGCTCAAATGAGAGCTGGGGTCAGGATGGTAACGGATCCCAACATCAAGAGGCTGTGTAAGTTAACATTTTTTATTTTAATATCTTAATGTCTACATTTTGTGGAACATTACCTAAGAACCTAGAATTTTTCTAACAGTTATATTAAGTAGGCCTTCATGGATGTAGAAACAAATTGGAATAGGCAAGCTTGGAAACCTTGATAAACTTCTTTTTTCTTTTGTTTTGTACTAGTAGTTGTTAATTTTTTTTTTCTTTCTTTTAGTAAAAGTAAGTAGATATAAAACTATCATGTGGTTAGTGAAGTTGTTTGGTGGTTATTAACGAAGCACCGTATTTAGCAACTTTTTCAATTGAATTGGATTGTGAGAATGATCAATCATTGGAAAGAATATGCACATTGAATGGAGTAAGGGTGGTTAAATATGGCAGGATATAGTTGTGGAATAAAAGTATATTTCAGCTGTCTTGAAGAAATTATAGAGGAACGAACATATTAGTCTAAATAAAGCATTTCAAGCCTGAAATTTCATTCTTCCTATAAAAAAAAGGCTCAAATTTTATTCTACTTCTAAATTTGGAAAGGACATAACTGTTAACAAATTGGGTTTGTGGTGCACCTGCTGAATTGCACTGCTCATTAAATGGTATTTTTTCTCTGCTGGCCAAGGATTTTTTGGGTGTTGAGATCAAAAAGATGGCTTTTACTATTTAGCAGTGTGTAGTTTTAGCTTCTATTTGGGCAGTTCAGTTGGAAAGAAATAAACGAATCTTTGAGAAAATAAAAATTGTGAGGTGCACTTCTATATGGTAGAATTATCTTTGTCACAATTTACTACTCTGCAAGCACTTTCAAGTGGGATCATAGTTTTATTACTTTCCATGACCACACAGAGCAAGTGGAATATTGGATGTTGTGCTTGACATTTATAGTATGGGGATCTTTTTTGCAAAAAATGCATTTAGATCTTTCTCTTTGGACTCATTTTTCTGTAATCTTACCATTGCTATTGTATGGTGGATTATTGCCAGCTGTCGACACTGTGGCATTAATGAGAAGTGTACGCCAATGATGCGACGTGGACCTGAAGGACCAAGAACCCTTTGCAATGCTTGTGGACTTATGTGGGCAAACAAGGTGAATACCAGTGGCTTGCTTTTCATCATATTTTGTTTTTGGTTTTATATAATGATTGTCTCACTACTGTATTTCATTTTCTACAGTTCTACAGTAGTAAATGGAAATCCATATTGAAATACCACTGTGATGATATTTTATTTAGATGAAATTCCATTGAGTTAAATGGAAACTTAATGTGGTGGGGTTTGCATCAGAAATATTGTATGGAGAGAATGACTTGGATTAGGAAGGATTTGATGGGTTTGTTAGGGAAACACAATTAAGAGATATTAGATCACAAAACGCTCAGTTCAATTGGTCTAATTTTAGGGATATATTGGTATGCTCTAGATGGCATAGATTTCTTCTCACCAAATTGGGAGGGGTACCTAATTGTTTGACAAGAGGCCTTGGTTTGAGCTATGTCTGATTGCTGTCTAACTAACACAAGTAACCTGCACTATGGAATGCTGCTTCCTACTTAGTCCTTTCTGTATTGCCTGATGTTGTTTCTCAATGAATTAAATAAACAATTTCAGTTGCAAAAAACATGGAATCTATGTATTTATATCTATGTTATTCTGTCAACATAATAGGGAGGCCTTTGTCACGTTGTTTTGTATTTTTTTAATTTGTTACAAGAAAGTGTCCAGTCATGGAACTGAATGTTTTCACCTTTCAGTAATTTAATTGAAACTTATATTTGCTGTATTCTATTGTTCTTGTCTATAAACTCATGAACCATAGGGAACTCTGAGGGACCTCTCCAAGGCAGCACCCCAAGCTGGACAAAATTCCTCCATAATCAAGAATGAGGTGATCAACATGATTTATTAACTTACATATTATTCATATTTTGAGATATATGCCTATATGGTATTCTATTCTACCATTTCTTTACTTTTTTCCTCTTTTCCCCCTTTGCTTGTTTTTCAGAATGGAAATTCGGAGGCCAACCAAATGGGTCATGGAATTGTGGGAAACGGCAGTGATTCTTCATGAAAGCCAGCCTTTTTGCTTGGGTCATCATGTAGGAACTTTGGTGTTCAAAGTAATCTAGACATGTTTATTTTATCTTTCTTTAGATGAGTCGGTTTCGGTCAATAAGATTTTCCTGCACTTAAATTTGACTATATATTTTGGCATTGGTTCTATCTTGTTGCTCTTTTAGCATATGCTTAATTTAGGACAGCTAGACCAACCCATCCGTTACTTGAACAAAGTAATTATGTGTCTGTAAAACTGACCTTGAGCTTTTTATCTCAGTGAAACAGCTGTTGACGTTTACTTCTTGTGTTTCTTCTTCATAGCTCCAATACTCCAATGAATAGAGAACACAATCAGTTCATCTGATCTTTTGAGCTTTACTACTTGTTTTTTATTCCAACAATCAGTTTCACTGTTGTATACATGCCTGTGTGCATTCACTCATGAACACATACACAAGTAGCCAACAGATAAAAATCAAAATCACAGATTGTTTGTATGGGTTGCCGCATGGTCGGAAGCCCCTTATTGCCTATCATATGGCAATGTGTCTTTGTTGGCATACCTGAACCATAATGTGGGTTCTCTGTAGTAGTAAGAGATGCAGTCCTAACTTAATAGAGAAGTGTATGATGATTGTTGGTTAATAGGCCAAAGTGTTTTATGCAGATGGGACTGCATGAAGTTGAACAGACGAAAGAATTTTCTTGTGCTATTGCAGTCGGCTCTTCTTACAAAAACAAAATCGAAACGAAAAAAATAGTATTTAGTACCATCTTCTGTCTCTTCTCATGAAGGAATTAATTAGTCTAGCATGATGTAGAGATGAAAAGAAAGGCAAAGATACAAAAATAGAGTGTAAATATAAAGTTTACATAGAGTTCATATTTTAAGGTAACATGCTATTCTATTGTAAGTTTTATTAAAATGAAGGTTTAACTTCAATCATTCCATAAAATTTTTAAAACAAATGACTTGGGATATTGGACATTACCAGATTTCATATTTGTTTAGAATCTAGATCTTTAAATATGTGGTTAGTATGATAGTAGAACCACTTTGATACATGAGAGGAGTGTTCTTGGGAGCTAATCGCAGCCAGACCTGATGTTGCATGAATGGAAAATGGAAATTGGTTACAAATATTATCTTTTCAATACCCAGAAATCCCCCAAGTGGACCCAACTTCGAAACTGGAGTACCATGCCAAACCCTACAATATTTGGAGGGCCAAAAACTCTAGCAAATGGCTAAATAGGTAACCTTTAAGGAATCGAACTCCAAATCACATAGGATCAAACAATGGCCTGATCACTCGACTAATCCTTTTGGTATTCGACCAAAAAAAAAAAAAAAATCCTTTTGGTAAAATTGATTACAAATATTAATGTGATCTATTAGACATGAAATGTCTAATAGATATAGGCAGCGGAAAATTTCTCTTGCTAGAAAATAGATTGATCCTTAACTCATTAATTAGATTACTAGTACTCATTTAAGCAAAATATGGCTGCTGCTGGAAAATCCTATAAGACAGTCATCTTAGTAATGTTGTCCAGACAAGTTGTCATCTCTAGAAAGACTCCAAGACCAAGATTGCCCCTCACCTCAATTATGAAGTATTGAGGTTTCTCCAAAACTGTTGGGTTTACGTCAAATACAAGTTTCATAGCACATCATTGGTCTAGCCACCCACACAATTTTTCGTTGCAAGGAGGGTGGCGACGTTGAAACCTGTCTATAGCAACTACCACTGTTTGTCTCAACAGTAGAACACCACGAACGATGGTAACATTAATCTTAACTAAATATTAAATGTACAATAGAATTGCATATAAAATTTACGCTTCGCTCTTATGGATTCATTTACATTTCTGTAAGGGACAAAAATCATATCCACACTCCCATTCTTCTTCTGTGTTCTACATTTTTAACAGATTGTCAAAGTTGTGTCTGCCCACAAAGGATGAAAGCTTGAATAAGGCTCTGAGCAGCATGCGTTTTATCTGGGGTTCCAGACACTACAACTAGGGTTTCCAAAGATCCAGGTTTTGAATCATGAACAACCAAATTTGCACCTGAGATCTGTGAGGAAACATCCATGAAAAAAGCACACATTAAAATTAAATCCAGCACTACATTTACCAATTTTGGATGCCATAATATCAAACTAATATACATGACATATAAACCCACCTGCCGGATCTGATTCAGATTACTGTTGTTCTCTCCATAAACGTGACTTATCAGTGTTTGAGGAATCACGATCTCAACGGTTGTGCCAGTTAAGTAGGGTGGTTGACTTCCACTGCTCAAATGTCACAAATGTACAATGATCCATTATCACAACCATGTTGCCGAATAATAACTGAACTCATGCGATAAATAATATGGCCATGGCCAGTATTGTCACAATGCCGTCAGCATGTGGTACCAGCTTAAAACAAAATTCACCTATAATTAATCATAATCACTTGAAGTTCAATAGCATATAACAAATGATATTTCCATAGGCTAAGATATATTACCTTCGTAGAGGTCCATTTCTTGGAGCCAAGCCCAAACCAGCATCAGCAGTTCCCCTAGGGTTTCCACAGCTTACTCCCTAGAAGAATTCCACCCAAGAAACCAAAAAAAGAAAGGTTTAACAAAAAAATTAAAAGTTGATGGGGATGGTGATGGTGATGGTGATAGGTTAAAATTCCCTCCATGATATATTATAAATATCAAAGTATCAAGGTTTTGAAAGTATAAGGCACCAACCTG
Organism: Dryas drummondii; assembly: GCA_003254865.1. Lineage (NCBI taxonomy): Eukaryota > Viridiplantae > Streptophyta > Magnoliopsida > Rosales > Rosaceae > Dryas > Dryas drummondii. The sequence continues at coordinate 162,267 of QANW01003611.1, forward strand.
GGGTGTCCACGCTCTTGGAGAAGATCTCTCAAATGTCGGACCATGTCCAGGTCGCTCACTACCATAAGAATAGGGAACTCGGTCCATGTGAGATGGACCATTGTGATCCATACCATGTGAAAATGCAGGCTGGTGGTCAGGAGGTTGGGAAGGAATAGCAGAATGATCAATTCCATGATGGAATCCAACAGGTGAAGGATAGGTACCAGGGGAGGCTGGGTTATGCCTTGGTCTAAAGGAGGGGGGAGGCATCTCATGAAATGGCGACATGTAGGGAGGGGGCCCACTAAAATTTGGATAAGGTGGTTTCATTGGGAATATGGTTTCCCGAATCCTACTTGTTATATGAAAGAGCGCATCCTGTACAGACTGCAAGCTTCCAATAACCTAAGGTAGATTGAAAAATTGACATGACAACATCAGGCATGTGCAGTACAAAAATGTCTGCAGCTAAAATAAGCATAACTCACCTGTACAACTTCATCATTTTGGTAACCCCACTTCTGAACTTGTTCCTTTGGAAAAATCCGTATACTAGCCCCAGTAGCTCTCCTCATTTCAGTAATAATGAAACCTCCTTTACCCAATAAACAACCAATCTGCTGTGGATGTACAAGAAGCCTAGCCACTACTGCAGCACCAGGTTCAAATCCAATCTCTGAAATTCGATGATGCACACGAATAACAGCTTCCTGTGCTGGGGAATATTTTTGCTCGGGAGTCTGAAATGAACATCCAACATTAAACTTGAAAATCTTTTCGTTTGTTTTATTTTATTTTTATGGCATCAGGAACTAACATAAGAAGTACAAAGACATATAAAGAATATTAATGCTTCCACTAAGTACTAATAATATGGTAAGGCAGACCAAGTTGACTTCTTTTACCTCTTGTGCAGATATGACAACAACCCGCTCATCGAAATCAGGTGTAGCATCAGCAATCTTGATAGATGCACCAGTTTCATTTTGCAAAGTTCGTATAATGGAGCCACCTTTCCCTATCAGACTACCAACCTTATCAACTTGGCATAACAACTTGAATACAACCTCCTCTTCCATAACCATCCTGTGACCGCTTCCAACATTTTCAGGCCCAGGATTAGAAGAAGAATTCCTCGAGTGATAATCTGCAGTATTAAAGCCAGACACAAAACCCCGATGAGGAATAGGGTCAGCTTGTGCAGGCATCCCAGTTCCATGGGTCAATCCCCCTGAAGTTTTGGAAGCACCAGAGTTAGCTGCATCTACCTTAGGGTTATCCTGAAGACAACCTGAAACAGACAGAAGTGCTTTCTTCACAGCTGAAAAGTCTCCTGTTATCTGCATATCAAACCCACATAAAAATAGCCATAAGAAATAAAACTAGCACAACAGAAGCAAAATATGTTATCTTCACCTCACAGTAAGTGCACTATCCTCCCTTTTTGTGTTATAGCAAGCATTGTCCTGTTATTGTCTCTATTTACCCATTTATATATTGTGGAATCCTTATCTCTTGGGCAGGTTCTGAGTTACAGTCCTACCATCTTTCACTTGCACCAAAAGGAGAAAAGAGAAGGTAATTAAAATCCTTGCCTGCGTAGTTTCACAAACATTCACAATGTGGTCTATTCATTTGCCTGTATTGCAAATGTTTGCAAATGTTCTAGTAAGCAATGAAGTGCACTCCCTGACATTTATGAAACAGACTTTACCCATCAACACAAAGCAGCCAGAGCATGTAAAAAGGGAACAAGTTACACAAACAACAAAGAATTACAAAATGGCAGCAAAGCAAGCGAAAAAAGGCATGGCACCACCTGAATCAACTCATCTCCGGCGGCGGCGCACGGCGGAATCTGGTCCCTGGGCAACACTCTGACGTGGGCCCCACTCTCCTGCCTTATTCTCTCCACAATCTTGCCCCCTCTCCCAAGCACACACCCCACCTGACTGCTCGCCGCCAGCAACCTACAACACACCGAACCACCGGCTTCACCATTCTCGTCCACCACCACCCTCTTGAAAACCCTAACCAGGGCTTGCTGAGCTGGCGACCCTTCGGCGCTGCTGCTGCTGCTGTTGGTGTTGTTGGGTGATTGGGCATTTGGGTCAGCGAGGATCAGGAGGACGCATTCGTCGCCGCCGTGGGTCGGATTATCGAAGCGAACCTTGGCTCCGGGTATGGAGCCCAATTTTCCGGTTTTGGAAGACGGGCAAAGCAGGCGGAAGACGGTGGTCTCTGATGGTGGGGGTTGGGGCTTGAAGGAAGCACCATCCATTGTCGACTGTCGAGCTAGCTACTCGCCTACTCTAGTGTACAGAGAAAGCAAGGACGGTTCAAATGGATCGGGAAGCTGGCCCACCTACAAGCCCAAAAACTTTAATACTCAATTGAGGTTGGGCCTGACCCGTAACACCAAACCCTTTGGGTCCTATATGTAGGTTGGTCTATTTCAAATATACATCATACTTGTTTATTAGTTTTTTCATTTGGTAGACGTATTTTCATTTGAATTTATGCAAGTAAATATTTTTTGAGATTTCTACAATTTAAGTCCGTTAAATTCCTTATTTTGTGGGATTTAAATCTAATTAATTTTAAGATAATATTATGGGCATTTTTGAAATAGAAAATGAAAATGTAACAGCTGTATAATATTTTTGAACTTTAATCAATTCTTATAGACTAATGAGATATTAATCTAAGAGGGGTATATAAAATGGACCGTCCTCTAAATCACCTTGAGCTCAAATGGTAAGAAAATGTGAGGTAATAGTTAGAATTAAGATAGGTCAATGATTAGATTGTCTAAAGATGAAATTTGCTAATCTCATTTAGCTCTATAAATTAGAGATAGTGGTTCAACAAAGTTCCATATGCATTTTACCTATACAAAATTATAAAATCATATGCATTAAGAGGGATGAACATGTGTTGGATTAAGATAGAGAAAAAAAAGATGTCATATGTATTCATATAAGAATCAACCTAATAAACAATTTATATTTAGTTGCTAAATTTTTTTTTATAAGAAAACGTTCTTCTGCATATGTTGCTAGACTGTATGGCAAATATTTTCAAATTGTCTAGATTTTGCATATTTATCTATATTTACTTCTATTTTTCATAAATGTGATTATTAAATGTAGTACAAAATATTTTATTTTATTCCTACTTGAAAAAACCATGTATTGGGCTTGGGTTGTTTGGGATGTATGAGGTAGGGGTGGGCACAGGATGAAGGGGGACATGACTTACCTCATCTCGTTCTCATTTCATGATTTGAGTTTGGGATTGTTACGTGATGGGATGAGGGTTTTAGGATAATGGTACCATCTCGTCCCGTACCAAACTTGTTTGGTATGGGTTCGGTACATTCCCAATCCCAGACAAAATAAAAATAAAAATCAATTGACTGGTTGATTGCTTTGCAGTGTACATCTGCACAGAATACTGAACATGCATTGATTAGTTGTGAATATATGAGTGTCCAAATAAGTAGCAAAGATTATGAAAATAGAAGAGTTCAAAAGTTTATCACATATGTTCCATATTTGCTTGTCCAATTCGGCTGTCTGGTAGTGGTGTTACTTGGGAAGAATTGGGCTTAGTGTTATTTATTGGGCTATGAAAACAATTGAAGAAATGGATTAGACTTAGTCTTATTTAGGTCCATTAAATGAAATAAATAAATTTTAATTAATCGGTACGAGACGATGACCATCTCGGTATTGAACCTTTATGACCGATCACATCTCATTTGAGATCGGTACGGGGTTTGAAAATAGAAAAACGGAATGAGACCAAGGGCTTGTTTGGCACTGCTTTTAAAATTGTCAAAAGCGCTTTCAAATTAGTAAAAACACTTTTGGTAGCATTTGGCAAGAATAATTTGAAGTGCTTCTGAGTTATAAAAGCGCTTCTAAGAGGTTTTTTGAGAAGCACCTATTGACAGGTGCTTTCTCAAGAAGCACTTTCAAGTGTTTTTAAATGAACAACTTAGAAGTTTTATAAAAATTTATATGTGCTTATTAACATAAATACTTTTGATAAAAGCGCTACTAAATAAAAAGTGATTCTAAAAAGAAGTGCCAAACGGACCCTAAATGATACGAACGGTATGGTTTCGGTATTTTCGATCTTAATGCCCACCCCTAATATGAGGTATGGGAATGTAGGGAGGTGGGATCCAGGGTTTGTTTACAAGTCAATTCTTTTGTTATAGAATCTGGTTAATGAACTCTAAAACATCATTATTGGCATGACAGTTTCATTTCACCATATTTAAATCTTTAATTTATTTTTTACAGAAAAATCTTATGCCACTTCACACGTGTCAAAAGTATATATCACTTGTAAGTTGTAATTTTCGGATTATTGGCCTCTTGGCCTTTTTAAGGCCATTGGTGTACCAAATTAACTATATGACAAAACATTATACATGAGATCTAATTTGGAAAGATTAAATCAAGATTCAAAATTTCTTGACGGATCTCACTTTGTTATCTTTGTATTTTTCAAGTGGTGAAAGTTAAAAAACTTTGAAAAATATAAGGAATTAGAGTAAGAACGTTTGGGAGAGAGAAGGTATAGGAGTGAGATGAGTCATTCTTATTAGGTTGTTTACTAATCATCTAAAATAAGAATTAAAACAAAGTTGATTCTCACTCATGTATTTACTAAGGATCATGAATCGGATTAAAAACTAGTTTAATTAATAAAAAATTTGAGATGTTTAATTTTCTTAATGCGTATGCTGGGGTTATTAAAAAAGTTTGAGGGTAATTTTGGTACGAAGCTATGACTCCATGTGGAATGAGAATCAATACCAAGTCTCCCCTCCCCCAATTGAGTGGGAATGTGAGATCAATTGATGAAAAAAAGAGGAGTGTGATTCTTGATTTTGGTGTGTATGCCTTACTTTTTAATTCTCCGGTGTAAGTAAACACAAAATTAGAGAGGAATGAAAAGAACTCATATTCATTCCACTCTCATTCCTTGTAAGTAAATGTGAACTAATAGTTTTAAGTGCTTGCAAGTGATATGTGGCCAAAGAGAACAAAGAAGGTACATAGAAGGAGAAGTTGGGTGGAGAAGGTGGATGACATTCCACGTTAGTCAATTTAAAGTAGTATTAAATGATAATCGTCTTCGTCTATTCATGTAATAGAAATAATCCCCTACCTTGATAGAAAGTTGTACACCACAAAAAATTATTATGTGCGGCGTTGGTGAGAGTAATTAATATAATATGATATGTTAATATGATGTTATAAATTTATTTAAATTATAACATGTGTATAATTATTAAGAAAAGAGTTTGAGATTTAAATATTAATGATTATACACTTAGGCCTCGTTTGAGATTGCGGTGTAGGACACAAAAGCTGCTGTGAATGACAATTCTCAATCACCTACAACAGTTTTGATGTTTGGTAAAAAAATAAAAAACTGCTTTCTCTCATAATTCTCAATTACCCACAACAAAAACAGAAAGCAGGTTTTTAGGTACTTTTGAAAGCTGCAGTGAATTACAACAACAATGAATATTTTATTTTATCTATAATACCCTTATTGATTTCTATAATTTTTATTTATTTATTTTAAATTAAAAAATATGTCTATTGTTAGTTATATTTTATATTGTGATAATTAATTATGATATTTTATTTATATGATTAAAATTATAATATACCTAAAAAAATAATAGGCATACTTATTTAATAATGTTGTTATTAAAAAAATTAATACTAATAAAAATTTGTAGCCACAAATTTAAAAATAAGTAAAAAAAAAAACATTTTTGTTTTACCAAACAAATAAGCGAAAAGCATTTTCAGCATCATGTTTATTTTAGTAATTATACACAGTAATAGCACTTTTACATTAACATTTACCAAACACTTTAATATTATTTTTTGCACTCGCAACACTTTTGAAAACATAGTTTACCAAACACTTAACTACTTTACTTTATAACTGACTTTATTTCACAACTATTTTTTCTCACAGCAATATCAAACTGACTCTTACAATAATTTAAGTGAACACGCAACACCATCAAAATGTACCATGTAGTTTTTTCAACTATATTAAAAGAATTCGGATCCAGTCATTCGAAATCCACGAGGATTATACTTTCGAGCCCAAAGTATGTGCTAGATTTAGAATGATTGGTAGAATTAAAGAATAAAAGATTTTTGTGGCTCCCATATTGCTCGTACCTTCCATCAAATTCACATCCAATCTACACCCAATGTTAAATTTTGGAAAAAAATCAATGATTTAACTATTCATACTGATACAATGGCTGTGGTAGCATTGGATTTGTGTACACAAACTTTTGGATGATGTATGGTTTTGAGTGAGTTGAAGAAAAAGAGAAGGAAAGCTTGAATTCAAGGACATGTCCCACCTAAATAATTCCAATCCAATCATACTGCGTGGTTTTGTATGAGCCGCCTGCTTATAACTCGCACGTGGCACTCTTGCGCTGGGCCGCTGCCTCGATTTCTTTTCATTTTTTTTGTTGCGTGGCTCAAATTCAAGCTCTGAAGTAACTGTCCGTCCAGATTACGCCACGCCACTGTTACTGTGGGGCCCACTTCCCTGAGGACCATTTCTTTACGCAATGGCGCAGCCGCTCCCCGCCTCTTGTTTCGTTGTTTTCCTTTTTTTTTTGAAAAAGGGGTTTTCTTTTTCTTCTTCTAGAAATTAATTTTGCATGAGAGAAAGCTGAGGGGCATGTTTGGGAATTCAAGAAGTTCCAAAATTCTGCAAGGTTGGGATTTCAATGACGATGACGTAGTCAAATTGTGCCACGTGTTGTTTCTCTGAGAGTCGCTCCCAACTCCTGGTAGAGAATTGATTGTCGTTGTGCGGGGACTCACTTTGCTACAGTTGGTAGGAGGCAGATATTTTCCAAGGCAAACCCATATGTATTATTTAATATTTGCTCCTCCAACTGTTTCTTTATCTCTCATTTTCCCCCATATGAATCCGCTATTTCAACTCCAGCCCATTTTGTTCATCAATTTTCTAACTTCATCTTCGGCTTCAAATAATAACCCATGTTTGTTTAGGTGAATTGGATTTAGGGCCTCTTGTTACTAATTTCAAAATTTTAATTGACAATGGACAACTCTACTTGTGCAAATTTAATTAATTTGATTTAAATTATCTAGATGCATTTTATAATTAACAATGTGTTTAATATTTAATGTTTCATGCAGCTTAAGAAAATGTGTAATCTTTCAGTTCATATTATATTACAACGTTGTTTCAAACAATGTCATTGTCCTCATTGTTTAAGGCTCAAGAGATTTTCCCCCATGCAACTCGATTAATGCAAATTAAGTTTGTGTATGCAGAGGTTGTGTTGGCTGTAAGAAAATTTGGTATCTCTTCCATCTTCATGGTTGAGTACGATTTGCAAAGAATCTGAGTGTCATGTGCCACATTGCAGGTTTGTGAATTTACTTCTCTCTATATATAAGCTTAATTTCAACTCTCTTATCTTATTTTTGTCTCATTTTTTTTAGAGGGTCATAGTATTGATTGTATTGAATAGGTTTGTATTTTTTTAGAGATTTCTAGATAAATAGATGATGATCATATAAGGAGTTGCCAAACTGAACATCAATTATGAGTGACCAAATATAAAAAAGAAAAAAAAAAGTAGGTTATGGTTCATGTTCACTTTTGATGGTCGTTAGCTATTATGTGATAGAGCTTTTATTCAACTACAAATATAGATAATTATAGTTATTAGTAAAATCTATTTGATTCACTTCTAAAATAAAAAAATTAATATGAATAATTCATCCTCGTACCAATAAAAACTTAAAGAGTATAATTATTCCCGTTCATTTTATGATAGTTACAAGTTAGTTTGAAAACATCATAAAATGTTATGAGCAACCACAAGGATGAGAAATTCTCTTATGAACATGAGTAGAAATTCTCTTATGGCCAAAATCAAACACAGAAAACAAAAACTTTAAAGTTGGGATTTAAATGAAATAATAAAAAAGTACAAGGACTGAAGGCTGCAAAAAACAAGAAGTAGGTATTTGTTGTGTGTTATGGTTTCGAGGGAAACGAGGTTTTATCACTTTATGTGGACAGAGAGTGAGGTGTGTCATTTACTCATTAGAGATCAAGCAAGCAATGGCAAATTTACACACACAAAAATAAAAAACATAAGGCTGCTGCCTCTCATAAATACCACCATGCATTTTCTTTTCTCTCTCTCCTCACCCTCTCTCTCATTTCTCCTCCATAATTTTCTCTCTCTCTCTCTCTCTCTCTCTCTCTCTCTCTCTCTCTCAAAAATAAATCACAAGGCTGCTGGCTGTGCTTTGCTTGCTTATTATCAACCATAAAACCTCTTCACACCACCCACACTTTTTCTCTCTCTCCCCAGCACCATTTCATTCCCACCGCCTTTCTCACCATTAAATTCCACAATACGCCACCGTTTTACTTCTCTCTACATATATTCCCGACCTCATCCTTTCATTTTCTCACCACCGGAATATTCCCCAAAATGGAATATAGGGTTTGCGAGCTCTGCTCCCAACAAGCCTCTGTCTACTGCGCCTCCGACTCTGCCTTCCTCTGCTCCCACTGCGACGCCCGGGTCCACCAGGCCAACTTCCTCGTCGCTCGCCACCTCCGCCAACCGCTCTGCTCCAAATGCAATGGCCTTGCAGGTGACCCGCTCGCCGGCGCCAGACTCCTCAATCCCCGATCGCTTTGCTCGTCCTGTTTGCCGGAGGCTGAGTTCTTCGGCGAGGACGCATCCTTGTCTTCTTCGTCGGCTTGCGTCTCCAGCACCGAGTCCTTCGCCGGAACGGCGACGACGAAGGTCGGTTTCGAGAATCATCACCAGAAATCGGAGGGCTCCGATGTCACGGAGGTCTCCAGCAAGGTTTTGGAAATCCCGGCGAGATTTTCCGGCAGGTTTAAGAAGAGAGCGCGAGCTCCGACGACGAGCGTGGACGCCAAAGCGGAGGGCACTTTTGTAAATTGGAGCAATAAGCTGGGCCTAAACGTTAATTCGACGACGGCGGTTGTGTCGTCGGCTTCGCAGGCGTTGGGCTTCTGCTTGGGCCGGTTGGCGGGTGTGCCCCTGAGAGTGTCGCTGGCGGGGTCGTTTTGGTTCGGGTTGAGATTTTGTAGGGACAGGTCGGTGTCCACATGTCAGAATCTGAGACGGGTTGAGGAGATCTCGGGAGTGCCGGCTAAGCTGATCCTGGCCGTTGAAGCCAAGCTCGGGCGTGAGCTGAGGATCAGGAGAGCACGGCGTGAGCAGCTAGAGGAGGGCTGGGCGGAGTGTTAGTGTTGAGTCCGCTGAGTCTCGCACGTGCGGAGCGTGCAATGTAGAACTGTGAAAGTGTGGAGTGTGTGCATGGTGATAGTTTGATAGATAGTAGTCAATAGATTAGCTTTTTTTTTTTTTTTTTTTTTTTTCCTACCAATCATGGTCCATGGATGGTGCTTAATTTTGTTGTTGTTCCAAGGACCATTGAAAGAGTTTAAAACTACAACACTTGAAAATCGATCATTCTTGGCCATTTATCGTTTGATGGGTTGCTAGTGGTTTAATTAATCTTGAGCTTTTGTGTATTAAATTTAGATTCTAAAGTTAAATACTGATACATATATTAACATACAATTTGGGATTCGAATATGATAGTTTCGTAGTAGGAAGCTAGCCCAATATGCTAAATCTCATGTTGGTGTTTATTCTTTATTTGATGTAATGCCATCATGGTTATGCTGTGTACTTTGATATTGCATGAATAAAATCACAGTTCATCTAAAAAAACCTAAAAAATATATGATAGTATCCCTAAAATTATAATTCTGCAAATGGCAAGAGTTCGATTCTCATTATTTTCTTCCGCATAAAAAATGAGCTAAAAATGCTCTACCATCAAATGCTAATTTGGTTCCAAAATGCTTTTCAACATTTCGATCTTGCTACAAAATTAATATGTGGTGTAATATGTGTGTGGTGGGTGCATTAATTTTGTTGACATTTCTTGAAATACATTGAACACTTGTCAAATTTGTCACTCATCAAAACATTGATGACCAAAGGTTACATGATTTACATCAAAGATCGATCTATATTTCTGCTTGCATAAGTTCACATATACAATTCAAGTTAAAAGAATCTAACTTTATAACAATTTAGTTCAACCTTCCTGAGACTTTCCCCAACCCCGATTTTGATTTATATCAGAAATTTGAGTTGCTATGATTATCTTATTCTCTTCAAAGTAAAGGCCACAAATGACTGGTCAAAAATTGACCCAGTTTACATGCCTGACCAAGCAAACTTTCAAGTCCTTGTCTGATACAAAATCATTTTAGCTAGCCAGTGTGGTGGTAAATTTGCCAGGTATCATAATATCATTAATAAAGCAGTACCAAAAGACCCAAGAGACAGGAGGATACTAAATAGACAAGTTGGGATGACATAATGGAGTTTATAAAAGAGATTGATACTTGGAGTATAAAAAAGTAGAAAAAGTCATAATAACTATGGGAGATATAAAAATGATAAATGTGAGGACTAAAATGTGATTATTGAGAGTTGAGGCGTTCAAAAGGGGTTGGTGGTGGGGGAAAGAACACAATAAGTGGGGTTGTGGTTGCAGTTTGAAGTTGTTGCAAAAGAATCCAATGAATAAAGAGAGTGTGGTGGGAAATTTGTTGCATGATCTGATTCTGAACCAATACGTACTCATAATTGGTTGGATGTACTAAAAGATTTTAGGTGAGTGCAGGTTCTGTGGGCTTAGTTTTAAGCACCAGTTATTTTCTTATTGAGTGGTGATGATTTATGATTTTCATTGCATTGCTATTCTATTTCCACATTTGTACAACCTCATCTACAGTTATCTGTCTAAACTAATTGGGTACATGTAAGTGTAAAGATAATGACCCTGAATCACATCTTTGGTTGGTCGGATATTTATTTCTGCACCCAGGGCCAATATTGACATGTTCAAATAGAGGTGATGAGTAATAAGAAGATGGAATATTGATGACAGAAATATCAGTGTATGAAAATATGAAAATTTGGTAAAATTATGATTTCGAGAGATATTAAATGAAAATTTAAAATGAAATGTATGAAAAGAAAATATGGGAAAAATATTGTATGTAATATCAATCCTCAGTAAAAGATTAATATTGGAAATTTTAGAGATTGGTTACACCATATAGAAAGCTATTCCAAAATTAGTGGAGATGGTTTCATCTTTGAGATTAATTACAATTAAAATTCAGCTGGAGGCCCCAAATGTACTTTATTGACAGCACTCATTAACATTTCAATTAGCAGATACATACAGTTTTAGTTTTTGCTCATGTGCATGTGCCAATAGGAATCAGATTCAGGATGTCCATGCTTTAACTAAAGGGGCATTCAGATTTTACTAAACCAGGCCTCAGGGCCTGGAATTTTAGTAGGGTCTGTTGCCATATTCTTAAAAAAAAAATGAATAACAGAAATCATATGTAATGTGAATTTAGTACATACTACTTACCTGATTTTGATTAATCAAAGCTGGTCATCAGCTTGCAACCTTAACAGCTTCTCCAAATTCTGGCTCAATAAGCAATTAAAAATGCGGTAAATCCCGCACCAGAATATGCCATTAAAATGCATTGGGAGATTAGAGCAGATCTAATCTTCCTGTTTAAGTAACCATATATGCTCAAGCCAGGCTAGCAGAAAACCAAGCATTCTTGACAAATGTGGTTTGAAGTTTGAGCTGTTATTTTGACAAAAAAATTTCATCATCACGTGGTTCTCGAAAAGTTCCCACTATATGCATGTTCCTGGCAGTGACTGGCTCTAAGTCTCCCTTCAAAAGCAAGCTTAGTCAATAATTCTCTAAGACTAATGCCAAAAGAACCTGGCTTGACATTGTTAATGTTGCTCCCAGTTGGGCACAACTCTTCCTTAGCTGTTGGATTCTCTAGGCTCTTACTTTTCCCTTGTCCAGGGCACCATTCTCCGGGCACCAACCCTTTGGAAGTCCGGCTTAAAACATTCTCGTCGATCTTGTTTAGTACTGGATCGTCATCTTGAAAAAATCTTGCAAAAGCTGCTCCACTTGCTGCCATTTTGTCATAGTGTGACATGCTTAGGACTTGAGGTTCCCCAGGTGTAGTTGAGTCCCAAACAATGTAACTTAGATCATGGTTCACTACAGAGTTTTGGAACTCAGGTGAGTTGCAGATGACTGTGTGGAAGTAAGACTGAAGAGGGTAAATCACATTGCTGAGGTACATCAGTAACTTTCTAGGAAAATTGTCCCATCCTTTGACACAGTACTCCATGAAATCTCTGGTTAGAATCACCCAAGGTGAACCTATTTGACAAAATTATGATCAGACTATGTTAGGACTTGGGACAAAGTTACTCTAATTTATTAACTTTTTTCCATTTCTATTTCATTAATGGTTTTCCAAAAACATTCATGATATTGTTTCATACTGCACACTCCCCAAATTTTTCTCTAGCAGTAAGTAGTTATAAAATTCTTGATGAGAAACATCCATTGAAATTCAGAAAGAACTACTGACCTCCAAATATTTTGAAAGCATCTGGGATGGCTCTGGTCTCTACAGCATACATAAGTGGAGTACTATTTTGAAGATGTAAACTAGGATCTTGAACAATTCGATCAATAATTTTCTGCCTGCACTCAATCAACTTCCGTTTAAGAATTCAGGAAAAGGTGAATATTGACTGGGAAACTTAAAGGTGCCTAAATGTATTTCAAGATTCATACATGCAGGCTAGTCAAATATCATCTCAAGCAGTTAAGTTCATGGCCAGGATAATTTAAGTCCAGTCCTATAACTAGGCCTGCATCCATGGTACATTGTAATTTGTAATACAGAATCCTTGATGGACTACTTAGGCACCTTAAAGTTCCTTACAGAATAAAAGAAAATAGAAAAATTCTTTGGAGAAAGGAGAAAGAAGACACAAAGTATTGGAAATATCAAAAGGCAATGCTTACTCTTTCCAGCCAGTCTTGTTAGTAAAATGAATAAAATTGAGATTCCTTGGCAATAAAGTGAAAGCATGGAGCAGATCTGAACAAAAATAAAATGCATTCCTAGTTAGCAAGCAGATGATTCCAACCAAGGTGGTTTTCTAAACCAGAGTCATAAAGTTCCCAAGTATATAATACATGCTTCCTATAATTTTTTGTAACGGGAAGAAGTTTTTGGTCCTGAAATCCAAAAGTCCAAATATAAAGGCTCAAATCGATAAAGTCCTGCCGCAACCTTTTGGTGTTGGATACACAATCCTTATTCAAGAGGACAATCTTATTGAATCTGCTATATGATAGAAGCAGAGATGTAATGGTGTCTATCAAATTATAGGATTTTGCATGATATTCTATGGAAAAGGTTTAAGGGTTCAGAAGTAGCATTTGACTCTTTTAAGCCTTGTAAGAAGTGAGCTTGGAGCAAAGCCAGAACAGAACATGAAAGGGTTTAGCATCAGTACCAATAATTAGAGCAGGACAAATTTTATTCAGAAACATGGTGGACTATAAGCTAAATTGAACTAATTTTTGCCATAAAGTAATAGTGGCAATGATTTCAATTTCAACATAGACTTTGATATTTTCTGATAAATTTTCTAAGGACAAAACACAAAGGTTAACATAATTTTGATGTGATAGCACTTTACCATCCTGGGGCATGAGTGGATAGTCAGAAGCACTTAATGGGATGAACCAGTCCCAATCTGCACTAAGCTTTAGAAACAATGCTGCAGCATGAAGTGTGGCAGCAAGAGCAGAAGACCCCATCGGGTTGATGGCAATGCCTTTTCCAACAACATTAACATTCCCAAAGGCTTTAAACACCCTTTGGGATTGAACAGAAAGAGCTAGCTCCCCCCTTTCGTAATCCGATGAACCGGCATCAAGTTGCAACAGATACTGGTTTCTTGGATGGTATATTGCCCTCAGCAGCCTCAGTATTCTTTCACTTTCTCCATTAGTACCACATATCCAATAAGCAAGGACAGGGGGGTAGCCACTCCCTTTTAGTGGGACTCTCTCTGAAAGTTGGTACTTGTTGCCCTCTCTAAGAAACACATTCTGAAAGTTAGCCAGCAACACTAAGCTAACTGCAAATGCTAGAATCCATAGACCATAACCTGAGCACCATGCAAAAGTGTTTGATATTCTCATTGATGTGAAGCTTACTAGCTTAGTGTTAATTGGATTGAAAGTTCCTGATACAAACTGTTATACCCACCTATACAAAGCCTTAAAACCATTCAAATCCAAGAGCTAACCCTGACAGGACCATTAATTGTATCCATGTATGAAATTGTTTCAGTGCCTCAAGAAACCAAACATTGTTGGCAACAATACCAAAGATGGCAGAAACTTTAGTACCCTTGAAAACAGCAAAAATGTGTCCATGAACATGATACAAGACCTTAAATTTGGTGAAGAGTTTATGTTTACGTGAATAAGGTACGATATATGTGTGTTGGAGCAAAAATTAAAAACGGGTAAGACATATCTATGAGAACAAGGTGAGCTTGGTGTTCAAGAAAACTAGGAGAGGTGGATATTGTCAAAGTTAGAATACGTTCAACACAAGGAAACGAATTGTCCATGATGCTGCCGCCCTTGGAAAGTGACTTGGAGAGAGAGAGAGAGAGAGAGAGAGAGTTGAGAGGTGGCTGTTGCATTGGTGGGGTTTCATGGTTGGTTGAGAACTTTGAAGAAATGATAAGTTTCATAGTTTGATCACTAGTTTCTTCTTTTCTATTTTATTCCTTATTTTTCGTATGTGACACTGACATAGTGACAGTAGGATGGAGTCATGGAGATGTAATTTTCTAACACATGTATGAAGCAGTTTTATACAAGTTAGATATATAATTCTTTGGCAGTTGGCACTTGTGAAGTTTTGGAAAACCAAATGAGTATATATTCTTATACCAATTTTCAGTTTTTTGGGAAAATATAAGACATAAAAAGTACCTTCAAGCAACAGAGCCAGATTTGGACTGAACTTTTTATGTCTGCTCTGAGCAAGGTCGGTGCCACACTCACTACATTATTTTGTTCGTCAAATATTGTTAATGTGACAACCTTTCATTTGTTTATTTTTTAATTTATTTTGATTTTATTTAGGGAAAATTTTAGCTAAAGGACTATAACTATATCCCATATCTCTCTATACAGGATATGAATTTTACTTTATGTCAACTGAGGACTGAAACTTTTATTTTGTGTCAATTAATGACTCTATTTTTTTTTTTTTTAGATTTATTTCAATTTTGGTCAAACATTAGACCTATCAAACCTCCACCAAATTTAACAAACTTATATTGGGTTTAAACCTATGCATCTCATCTTTACAACCATATAAAAATCACTCAAATCAGACATTTACAATTCCAGATAATCGTCCCCAAAGTAGAGTACCCGAAATTGTCCAATCGGACCTCTAGAAAAATATCTGAAAAATTGAACAGTTTTGGGTACCATAATTTGAGGTCGATTATATAGAATTGTAGAGGTCTGATTTGGGTGATCTTTATATGATTGTAAAGAGGAAAGGCATATATTTAAATTCAGTATAATTTTTCTGAATTTGTGGAGGTTTAATGGGTCCAACATAGGGCCAAAATTGAAATAAAGACTAAAAAAACAATGTCTTTAATTGACATAAAATAAAAATTTAAGTCGTTAGTTAACACAAAGTGAAATTCATGTCTTAAATAGAAACATGGTATAGTTGGAATCCTTAAATTAAAATATTTCCTTTTATTTATTTCTAATAAAATACTGATACATTATTTGATTAACAAATTTGGAGCATGTGTTAGCTCACCATGGTTAGATTGTGTTCAACAAAATGTATGAAATTATGATGGAGGGAGGGCCACCTTGGCTTCTTTCTGCATTGCATCATGATGCAAGTGTATGTAAGAAATTCAATGAATGAGTAGCGTTTTGATAAAAAAGAAAAAAACCAAATGAATTGGGTGGGCTTCGTTTACGGTCCAAATCCAAGTATCTTTGGTTTGAGTTTACATCCAACTATTAGCCCACTTACCCTTATGAAGCCCATTTGTGGTGGGCAGGAGTGCAGGACCCGGTTGCAGTTTCTCAGACTTTGCAATGTGAAACAAGCAAAAGGCTTCATGAAAGGATTGTTTGGGCCTCGGAGGACATTTATGTATGGCCCAATTTTAGATATTAAGCTGTAATTACACATGGAACAACCCAGCTGCGAGTTCATAGGTAAAGTAAGGTCTGCACTTGGTGATTTTCTTGATTATTATGGCCAAAAGTTCCTCCTCATTAGTGGACCAAAAGGTCTAATGTTTATTAGTTTATATATCTTAAGCTGTAATTAAATTACACATGAAGTAAACAACCAACAACAGCATAAGCACAAATACAGTAATGTTTGGAAAGAAAGAAAGAAATGAAAAGAAAACAAACAACTGATACAATTCATATATAGTAGCAGTATCAGATTAAGATAGATGTTTATGATATGAATCATATGATTAATCATGGTTTTACACAAGTATAGCAGACACATGCCCCATTCCCACACCTCCTTCTGTCTACCACGTTTGCGCATCTCTTTGCAGGTGCAGCTTCATTTTGGCCTTTACAGACCATTATGACTGATCCATAATCCATTTTAACATCTTTCTTCTACAAACAAATTAAATGATAATAATTATAAAAATACCAACAAAAGAGAACCAATTAATTAGTGCATATGTGTACATATATATATGCATGAAACTATTCTCTCCTCTGGATATGAATCTAAATCATTGATTTATTAATTTTTGTCTGAATATGTGGTCAAAATTCACAGTTTTACAATATAAATATTTCATAAATTGTCAAACTAACTGACAAGAGAATATTACCCAATACATACACATAAAACATATATATGATAAACTACTTACGATGACAACATAATCAGCATAATACTCAGTTTGCTGACTTGCATTCACAAGGAGTAAGAAGAGAAACAGTACTTGAGAAAGGAGGTAATTAGACTGCATATTTGGAAGAGTACTACTTTTTAGTTTTTACCCCTGTTTTCCAAACTTATGCTATAAATAAAAGGACTATCAGAGAGGTATATATAGCACAATTAATTTGTTTTATATCAAATTTAAACTGGCTTAATGATCATGGCCAATCTTTAAGAACCCTTTTCATATACATCAAAGGGTTACATAACAAGAATACCACATACAATAAGCTATAAAAATACCTTCTTTGAAAATCAAAATAACTCCAAATTTACGGTCACTATATGACCAAATGATTTTATAAAAGAATATATTCTCATAAAAAATTAAATGGAAAGTAGGTTTCTTGTTTAATAATTTTTTGCCTCCTTGAATTAATTTTAGAGATAATTAGACTTAAGTCATTTAGAAAAATAGTTTTTAGATAGAGACTGTGGGTGTTTTAAAATTTATAAAAAAAAATATTTTAATTCATAATAAAAATATTTTAATTTATAATAAAATTCTTTTTCTATTTGAAGGATATTTCTCCCTATTTGAAGGGTATTTCCCCTGCTAAAGCGTAGAATGAGATTTATAAAGGCTGCATGTTAGGTTTTAATTCCGAGATTTTGAACGTTCAAAATTTCGAAATTAAAACTTAACATAAAAGCGTCAAAGAAGAAAAATAAAATGACTTATTTAAAAATTCTAAATCACTACCGATTTTAGTTTAAAAAAATCACATAAAATGAACTGAACTTTAAATCTCTATAAATTTTATTATTATATTAGAAGGAATTTGAGTCATTTAACTCTTAATTATAGTTCTTATATAATTTTTTGGAAAAAATTTCTCATAAACACGAAAAATGTCAACTATTGAATTGCAAAACGTCTGTTAAAATCTTACAATTCGTCACATTTCTTTATACTTTTGTATACCCAATTTTCTCATGTTAATATTTGATCTCTACTTTTTACGATTTTAATTAAAGGTTTTTTTTTTTTTTTTTTTTTGGTGTCATGAGAAGTTTTTAAAAGCTCATTCAATTTTTAGTTTTTATTTTTAAATTCAATGAATTCGAGCACATTAAGAAAGCAGATTCCCTCTCCAACTTTTACCTGAATCACTACAACACTACCAAAAACACAAAGCAGAGAATTTGGGTGCGCAAAATCTAATACAATCCACCTCCATCTCTAAACCCCAAAGCAGCCCCCCACGCACTCAGCTTTTGCCTCCAAGTTCATAGTATCCAATAACCCAACATTAAAGTCTTGAAGTTCGCTCTCTTTCTCTCTGCCCTTCGTGTACTCCATGGAAACCCTTGCAAGCTCTGTGTTCCTCCCGGAGACGTACCCAGTTACCAGTAACCCAACTCCAATCAGAACACTAAACAACCGAAGTGGGTCTCTCAAAATCAGTCAAAGTTCTCATTTTTTGGGGCTTCGTGCTCAAGCTCTCTCAGGGGAGGCCTCTGGTTCCGGTGAAAGTGAAGAGCTGAGGCCTTTGAATAATGGGTTTGGCTTTCTTTCTGAAGAGACTCTCTCTTTGTCACAGGTATGTGCTTCTGCAACTCTCTGCATGTGTTATTAACTTGCGAAGTTCTCAGCTTCTTTGTGTGTCTTTGTTTTTGTTTTCTTTTTAAGTTCTATTTGGTTGCTAAGTAATTGTGGAAACTGAAAATAAGTGGAGATTTGGATGTTAGTTGCTGAGATTGGTTTGTTCGTTTTTGATGTATAAGTTCACTCAAAATCCGTTGTGCAGTGTTAGCATGTATTTTTTTTATATAGTTATTTGCAAGTGATTTCTGTCCCTTTCTAAGTGTATGTGCTTCTTTTTTGCCTTTTGTTTACTTGGTATATGAAGTACTATGAAATAATCAATATGTGGATACATCAAATGGCTACTAGAGTTTTGATGGCTGTGTTTGTTTTGAAGGGTAATTTAAATCATAGTGAGAAGGATGTGAATGAGGCATTAAAAGTAGACATGTCTCTTACGTCCCCGTCTGCAAGTGGAGCAGGAGGAGGAACAAGAGCTGGGCTCTTTAGAACTCCAATTTCCGGCGGGGTGCAGAGTGCAACTTCTGCTCATGGTTTACCTCGTCCTGCCTTGGCTGTACGCAATCTTATGGAGCAGGTAAAGACATTTTTTTTTTTCATTCTTTTTATTTTTGATTTTTTAAGATGCAGTCATTTCTTTTCATCTGAAGAGGATTTATTATAGATAGCTTATTTACTTTGTAAGCTGCTAATACATCTTTCTTCCTAATTTAAGGCCAGATTTGCTCATTTGTGCACCGTAATGTCTCGCATGCACCATCGACGAGAAGGATATCCATTTGGTTCGCTGGTTGATTTTGCACCTGATTCAGCAGGGCGTAAGTTATTTAATCTCTACCTTTAACTAAGAAATTTATAATCCCTCCTTCCTCAATGAAAAAAGGATGTGCTTGTAAAGTTAAAGCTTAGGTGGTCAGAGAGAACTATAGATCACTCATTTGACTATAAGCTTGTTCTGTATAAAATTTAAGCCAATATAGTGTGTATCGATAGAAAATTTGACAGGCATGAGTCTGTTTTGTCATTTTGGTCCAAAATTTTTATGTTGGACCATTTTGTTTTCTTTTAGTCTGTATTTTTGACCTCTGACTAATCATTCTATTATTTATTGGTGATATGCAGATCCTATATTTTCTTTTTCACCATTGGCCATCCACACACGAAATTTGTTAGCTGATCCAAGATGCACACTTGTTGTGCAGGTTAGTAATTTGATCTTTTCTCTCTATTAATGCATGTAGGCTACCTGTTCTCCATTTCGATTTTGTTAAGAGTTACCTTTTATAGATCCCTGGATGGAGCGGCTTGTCAAATGCAAGGGTAACTATTTTTGGTGATGTCTACCCACTTCCAGAACATCAACAGGTGATTTTCTAACTCATGCCCTGGAAAGGACATATTGGGGTTGCCTGGCCTCTTGGAAGTTCTTGTTTTTCCTTCTTTAGCCATAGTGATATGTGGAACATGAAGCTTTCCCGGTAGCTTGTTGTCTCTATATTGGGTTCTCATTTTATGTTGGCATTTCAAGATATCTTAGTGAATAGTATTTGGATCTCTTTTTTCCATATGAGAAAATATGAAATGATTGATTTGGTAGATAGTAATTAAGGATTCGTTATATGTTTCTTCAAGCTCATATTTGGGCAAATTCTTTGTTCGTTGGATTGATTGTCTCGTTGGCTGGCAGCTGGCCCAAGGGATCTGTTCATGATAACTTAGGGTTGTGTAGTTTTGTATCTAAGCACCGTGTTAGGGTTGTAAGAATAATTCTTAACTTGCAGTTTTATCTGCTGCATATTTAGCTTATATATGTGTATGGTAGACAATAGAGAATGTATTGCTAGAGAATAGAGAAGGTTTTTTCTAGCAGTAGATTCATTATATCTGGTTGTGTTCGTAGGAATGGGCTCATAAGCAATACATAGCGAAGCATCAACAGGGACCTTCTCAACAGTGGGGAAACTTCTACTACTTCAGGATGCAGAACATAAGGTTGGTTGTTAGTTTTGGCTTGAGACATTGGTGCTGTTTATGCTTATTTTGTGATTAGAAAAGTTCTCTTGTCTTTTCAGGTTCTTTTCTTTGCATTGTGTGTGTAACTCCACTTTGACTGCTAAGCTCTTTTGGGCTATTAAGTTGGATTTACATTATACATTTTATTATTCATTAACTTGCAAAAAACCAATTTGGCACTGGGAAACTTAAACCTTTTATGGACTCCTAAAAGTATACTTCTTGTGTAAGGGCCTCTTTAAAGTTTAAAGCTTTTGGTCCACTTCCAACAGGGGCTAGGTCATATATCTTAATAGGTGGTTAAGGTGTTGACTGTGAACCAATAGGTAGAATCCATGGTGTTGACTGCTTTTCTTCTCTTGATTGTTCTTACAGAATTCAACTTTTTGGGCACATTAATAATACATATTGGAGGGGGAATTTATTCATAAAGATGAATTAGGTGATGTAATGTGAAAAATACCATATGGTGGAGTCGCAGCCGTTCTATGGGGAAAAAGTGGCTTTTGCATTTGTATAATGTTTACATATAAACAATCATATTTTTATGCCTTTCCTTTTAGCAGTTACTGCAGATATTTAAGTGTCACCATTGTTGTGGAACTATGAATGAACATTTCCTAATCGCTATGTGGTGCACTTTGGATGTTGGATAAACACTTATCTAATATATCTGGGGGTATTATATTATTCCCTTTCCTTTTATTCTACATTCAGTTTAAAGGCTTTACCAAGTGTATAGTTTTTTTCATTTTTGAAGTCTTGACCATCTAAGCAGAACTCCTTTGGACCTTTGCCAAGAATTTTCTATGTTTTCTGGAACAATCATGAGTAGTAAAATGCACTTCTTGGTGTGCTGAAACTTACATGGTTTAATTCTTACTGACAGTGACATATATTTCATTGGTGGCTTTGGCACTGTTGCTTGGGTTGATGTCAAAGAATATGAAGCCCTTCAGCCTGATAAGATTGCAGTTGATGGAGGGGAGCAGAACCTGAAGGTGAATGCTTTGAAATCTTGCTTAGAGAGAAAAATATAAAGAGATATAGAGAAAAATAATTTTGAACTTTTTGCATTACTTTTAATCACACATATGCATGCTCTATGTAGGGTGTTCTTCCTCTTTCCCCGTTCTTTTTTATTTTTATTAATATTAATGTTAATTTCGAAATGAAAGACTTTCAAATTGGCTTGCATGTGCTGCAAGGGAATTTTCTTTCATGCTTCATATATGCTCTTGATAGATCTCAGTCAACTTTTAGCATGCTGGTCTTTCTGCATTATCTTTATGCCATTTTGTAGTATTTTTGAGCTTGTACGAGGTCTTTAAACTGATATTTGTTTTCAGCTTGTAGATTTTGAATATCACTTTTAATATTTAAAGTTTGGGGCCTTTTTCTCCCTTGCCAATTGGGGATTAATCAGTCTTTGTTCTCTATTCATCTAGGAACTTAATGCAATGTTTTCAAAGCCCCTGAAAGAGCTCTTGTCCCTTGAATCTGAGGTGGATGATGCTGCTCTCATATCTATAGACAGTAAAGGAACTGATATTCGGGTCCGACAGGGTGCACAGGTAGTTTTTCAAAGTATCAACCTTCTATATCTTTGATATTAGCCTCTTTCTTGTACTTCTTCGTTATCATTCTAAAACAAACATCTTTTGTTTTTACTTATTTGCAGTTCAACATACAGAGGATATCATTTGAAGAAGGCCATTCTGTTGAGACTTTAGAGGAAGCCAAGGCTGCTCTTAGTAAACTTATAAACAAAGGCCGAGTATGTAATTTGTAGAAACAAAAATAGGATTGCTTATAATGCATTTGTTTTTCTTCTTAGCAAACGGATCAGTGAGGATGGTGACTAAAACGAGTCGCTGTCCTTTCAAATTTGAGAAAAATAATCATGTTAACACCTATAGGAATTGCAATAGAATTGATGTGCACCATTATTTAGCTTGGAATCCACAGAATGTGTTGCTTGTGCTTGTGCTTGTGCTTTTGCCTTGATCTTGGATGTGTGGTGACCCTGTGCCACTGCCACCTTCATTTTGATTCAGATGCTTTATGATAATGTGCACTTCTACCGGTAGGAGTTACTGAGAAATGGAAAAGAGCAGCTGATTTTCTAATAGACAGATTTTTCTGGTAATAATACAATTTGTCCTTCGACCACATGGGAGGGTAGACGGTAGACTTTTCTCGCATGAGGGTCAATAATAGATAATGCTCCATGGATTACAAACTTTGGAGCTTTCCAAGTGTCTTTTCAATGCATATAGGAAGACAAAACTAGATCCAAGGGTTCAAACTATGTTACCTATTATGTCAATGGATTACAAACTTTGGAGCTTTCCAAGTGTCTTTCAATGGATTTAGGAAGAAAAAACTAGATCCAAGGGTTCAAACTATGTTACCTATTATGTCAATGGATTACAAACTTTGGAGCTTTCCAAGTGTCTTTCAATGCATTTAGGAAGACAAAACTAGATCCAAGGGTTCAAACTATGTTACCTATTATGTCAATGGATTACAAACTTTGGAGCTTTCCAAGTGTCTTTCAATGCATTTAGGAAGACAAAACTAGATCCAAGGGTTCAAACTATGTTACCTATTATGTCAATGGATTACAAACTTTGGAGCTTTCCAAGTGTCTTTCAATGCATTTAGGAAGACAAAACTAGATCCAAGGGTTCAAACTATGTTACCTATTATGTCAATGGATTACAAACTTTGGAGCTTTCCAAGTGTCTTTCAATGCATTTAGGAAGACAAAACTAGATCCAAGGGTTCAAACTATGTTACCTATTATGTCAATGGATTACAAACTTTGGAGCTTTCCAAGTGTCTTTCAATGCATTTAGGAAGACAAAACTAGATCCAAGGGTTCAAACTATGCTACCTATTATGTCAATGGATTACAAACTTTGGAGCTTTCCAAGTGTCTTTCAATGCATTTAGGAAGACAAAACTAGATCCAAGGGTTCAAATTATGCTACCTATTATATCAATGGATTGGATTGCTCCATTTCATTTGGCGGCACCAAAATTCCATGCCTTGTGGCTTGTGCTCAACAGATTCACACTTGGTCAAATTACTAACAATTAGTCCTCAAGGCTCTATTATCCCATTTGTAGTTATAAATTTGCAACCCCACATCAAATTTCTGTGTCGATGAAGACAAATTTTGTTTACTTTCAAGAGAGGAATTTTCCACGTTGGATTATTGGATGACTCCGAAGAATAAAGCATTTCACATTTTATATAACAACACGGGTGCAAGCTAGATGCCAGAGTGTAAAAAAGTTGCTACACGTACGAGATAAAACTCGCACCATTATGACATTATCTAATGCTAATATGGATATAACTAAGCTTGATGCATCATGCATGTGACAATCAGCTGGAAGGCCCTATGTTTTGATGCTTGGCTCATGGATAAATTTGTTTGCTTATCTCTAATAGAGGAGAGAGATTCACATGTATAGATGAGCCTCAACTCTATTAAAAATGTGGTAAAAAAAATAGTATTAATCTGCATATTGAGATTTTCTGTCCTCAATCCTCTTCTTATTTTCTGTCATCTCTCTTAGATTTTGAGAGCCTCTTCTTAATTCTTGTTTTACTTAAAAAAAAATTTATTTTTAAAAAAATTAAAAAAGGAGACAAAGAGAGACACAGGAGATTGGGAATAGAAGATCTCAACCCTTAATACGCGGTCAATTGGCTTTTATCATTTTAATATTTTGTATTTTTCTTTTTCAAAAAGAACCTAAGTTAAATGGCTATGGCTTGTTTCATGTTGGTGTGTTTCACTCAATCCTTTCATACTCATGTCTGACACAACTTGCTTCGTGCCTGTTGTGTTTGATGAATCAGATATTTTGACCTATCATGACACAAATATTCATGTCATACAAACATGACACAAGTATTTGTTTCATGTTTTTGTCTTGTGTATTGTGTTATGCTCGTTTTATATTGTTGGACTTGTGCCCCGCTGGTATCGAACCGACCCAATTTATTTTGGTCCTTCTATTTGAGTTTTCTCTTGGCTCATCGTCAGTAGAGGGAAAAGACAGAGAGGAGGGAAGAAAGAGACTTGGATTGGGGTATGTTTGTCTCAGAACTTCAGAAGTCATAATTTTAGTTTTTGGCTAAACTTAAAGTAACTCACAGAAAGAACTGTAAAGAATGAAGTTCAATGAACCATGTTGGACTTGGAGTGAAAGACTCAGTCATAATTTTATAAACAAGACAAAAACAGCAGGCACCACAATCCATCTCTTTCCAAAATGAAAATTTACCATCTTCTTCTAAACCAACGATTGAAAAGGGAAAGTAGAAGAAAAAAATGAAAAACAGAAACCCTTCTACCTTTCCTTTCCCATGAACAATCTGAACAAATCAAACAAACCCATTTTTGGAGCTCTCTACTCTCTGCCAGATAGCTCACTTTCCCAAGAATCATAGCCATAAGTCCCAACAACTACAACAAGACAAGCACAGCTTTGTTTCCATGGCAGAAACCAGCACTAGCAACGATTGCAATAACTTCAATGGCTCACCAATAACCAACATAGCCCAAGACCACCTCTTTACAATCTTGCTACTCCTTCCTATAGATTCATTTCTTTGCTTTGCCATGACGTGCAAGAGATTTCGAGCTTTAACAGCCTCTGACAATCTGTGGGAGTCTATATGCAGGAGGGACTGGGGACCCAAGTCAGTTGAGGCCCTCAAGGCCTCAAATTTTCATCATCAGTTGCCATGGATGAGGCTGTACAAGCAAGTCTATCGGTTGGACTCTGTTTATTGCCATAAATTGTCTGACCCAGATGGTGAATTGGTGTTCCCATGTCCCAGGGCCTCTCATTCCCTCAATTTTGTGTCTGATTGCTTGATCTTGTTTGGTGGTGGCGCTGAGGGAGGTCAGTCAGTTAGAGTTTCTGAGAGTAGTCCATCTCTTCTTTTCTTTTGTTTGTGCTCCTGATTTATTTGTTTATGTTCATGCATGAATATCTCTTATGGTTTTGATGATTGGTTGTTAATTTTTCTCTTTAATGGGGTTTTCTGAGATGTCTTTCTGGTGTTGGTTTAAAAAATTATACTGCTTGAGACATGCCTTGTGTATATTTCATTGGATTTGGCTGGGTTTTTATTTCATTTTAATAGTCTTTTTGCTGTATTGTTTTTATTGGAAGTTCCGCTCTTTTTGCGTCTTGGGTGCTTTGTATTGGGTTCAGTAGATGAAGCATTATGCTAATGGAGTTCTAACATCCATAAACCTCAGGAGTGGAACTGAACTTCCTTTGCCACACTGAATTTTGAGAAAATTTAAAATAAGCATTTCTTAGATATCAGCTTCATACTTCAAAAAAGTATAATGCACAAAAATATGAGATATGAGATGACAAGAATACATCCCTGCAGCTGGCTGCTCAAAGAGGAAGAGGAAAGGAAAAACAAATTGGGAATTGCAAGAACCATATATGCTCAAAATGACCTTTATAATCCAATGGCTTGATGAAAGCCATTCCACATGTGTTGTTATAAATAATATAGCATCAGTCATAAAGTATACGTTTATAGCTAGTTTATGTGCCTAAATAAGGCATGGAATCTTGCTGGTTGTTCATGTCCCCTCCTACTTGTTGCACATCATTTCTACTGGCTCTCTTATGTTTTGGAGGCTTGGCGATCATGTTAAATCAGTAGGAATCTTGCCGTTTTACTTGACAAAATTTATAATTTGTTGTTATTTCTACATCAACAAAATTATAGGGGAACTTTATGATCATAAAAGGACCACCATGACTTGTTCTTAAAATTTTGTATCTTATAACTGATTTCACATTGATTTCTAGCTACGAAATACTGTAAGATATAGTTTTTTTGGAAGTGTGACCATCCTGAACCTGACCAGATATCAAAGGCAATGCTCTAAAGAATATTTGGCAACCTGCTCAAGTGCTCAACTTCTAAACCCTGTCCCCCTCCCCATCTCTCCTCCCATACAAGGTCTTATCTTGAGAAACCAAATTTTTTTAGAAGAAAAATTGTCAGACCTTGGTTTGATCTGAGTGAATGATGTAACTTGGAAATGCAGGCACATCTTTTCCATTAATCAGAGAGGTCAGGTAGCACTAGAGTCAATGCCCTGTTTCTCAACATAGTTACAAAAACTGCACTTACATTATTTCTGCTTGGGCAACAATCCGGATATCTGTGGGTGGATAAAACAGATTTATCTACTTGCATTTATCAGAAATTGGAGCCATATCAGTACAAGCCATTATAAATGAATTGTCTTCTCAGTTGTTCCTAGTTGGAACATGCCTGTTATTCTTTTTTATGTACATTGTTTTAATATCCAACTATTCCGTTTTTGTTGTTGTCTGTTATCTTGTAGGGCGCCATCTAGATGATACATGGGTGGCATACATTGGTAATGATTTTCGGAGAATTTTGAAGTGGCAGAAGATTAATTCAGGCGTTCCAAGTGGCAGATTTGGACATTCATGTGTTGTGATTGATGACTTTCTAGTTCTATTTGGAGGAATAAATGACAATGGAAACCGTCAAAACGATACATGGGTGGGGCAAGTAGCATGCCATGAGACCCTTGGTATCACATTGTCATGGAGGCTGCTTGTTGTCGGGCCTAATGCACCTCCCCAACGAGGGGCTCATGCTGCATGTTGCATTGATGGAAGAAAGATGGTTATCCATGGAGGAATTGGGATGCATGGTGTCAGATTGGGTGACACATGGGTGTTGGAACTCTCAGAAAATTTTCGATTTGGAACTTGGTACAAAATTGTGACTCATCCATCTCCCCCAGCTCGTTCAGGACACACTTTGACTTGCATTGGGGGAACCCGAACAGTTCTATTTGGAGGAAGAGGATTGGGATATGATGTGCTTCATGATGTCTGGCTCTTGGATGTATATGATGGTCCTCCAAAATGGGTACAAATACTCTATGAATTACAAAATATTCCCGGAGGAGTTTCACTCCCGCGAGTTGGCCACTCAGCTACACTCATCTTAGGAGGTCATTTGCTGATATGTGGGGGCGAGGATTCATATAGACACCGGAAGAATGACTTCTGGGTTCTAGACATTAGTACAGTTCCATCCATTACAGTGCAGCCAACTACACTGAACTCTATGCAGTTATGGGCAAAAATGTGGAAAAGGTTGAAGGCAAATGGTTGCAAACCCAACTGTCGGTCATTCCATCGTGCTTGTACAGATCATTCTGGGCGTTACTTGTTTATGTTTGGTGGAATGGTGGATGGCTTACTTCAGCCTTCTGACCCAGCTGGGCTGAGGTTTGATGGAGAGCTCCTCCTTGTGGAGCTTCTGCTCCAGCTGTGATGAGGAATGAAAATAATTAGAGCTAAGGTAAAGTGTTTTCATGGATGCCATTCCATTACACCATGTCTTGTACATAGTAGCTCATTAGTTGCTGTTTATATCTCTTCTGAATTGAGATAATCTTTGTTCCAAGAAAAAAGAAAAGAAAAAACAAATGACATTATCTGACTAAGGCTTTCCATGCACTGTTCTTATCCATGAGTTTTGGAGAGCTTCTCAATCCTAACTCCATTTGTATTTTGAGCCAATTCTACACCCTTCCAGTCTTTAAGGAACCTACATCATATCTGTTATTGAGAAAATGGCAATTCTCCCAATCTATGGAGTAATTTTAAGTGCCTATCTTACAATACATTACAATGAACTTTATAAGAGAAACATGAGAGGCCGAGAGATAAATGAGTATAATTACCTTGCAGGTATAGTTTTGATAGAATCTTCAATTTCAACGTTAATTGATTTATGGGTAAATTATAATTATATACTTCAACTATACACCACTTTTCAATTTGGTGCCTCAAGTTTAAAAAGTTGTATTAAGGTACAGTAACTACGAAACCGTGTCAATTAGGTACCTCCATTAGTCTGGCCGTAAAAAAGGCCATTATCTGATGACGTGACACACCACTAAAAGGCTTCATTTCAATTTAATATTTCAACTTTACTATATTTTTCAAGTTTATACCTCAAGTTAAAAAAGTTGCAAATAAATAAATGTCTTTCAGTTTTTATCTCAAATTCACCCCAACTTTGGACCTATCAAATATTCACCAAAATCAATAATCTTATATTCAGTTTGAAGCTATGAATCTACTCTTTATAACCATATAGACATAATTCAAAAATGAGCTATAAAACACGAGATAAGTAGTCACAAATTAGGCTACCCGAAATTGCCAATTTGTTTGGAAAATTTGGCAGTTTCAGGTAGCCTACTTTGTGACCAATTATCTCAGGTTTCATAACTCATTTTCGTATGATTTTTATATGGTTGTAAAGAGGAGATTCATAACTTCAAAATGAATAGAAGATTGATAATTTTGGTGGAGATTTAATGGGTCGAAAGGTGGGGTGAAGTTGAGATAAAAACTGAAAAAACATTTATTTATTTACAAGTTTTTGAACTTGAGATATGAACTTAAAAAACATAGTCAAGTTGAAGTACTAAATTGAAATGAAGTCTTTTAGTGATGTGCTACATCATCATATAACGGCCTTTTTTACGGCCAGATTAACGGAAATACTTAACTGACACGATTTTGTAATTGGGATACCTTAATGCAGCTTTTTAAACTTAAGCTACTAAGTTAAAAAGTGGTATATAATTGTAATTAACCCTTTATTTAATTAATCAAACTGAACTTAAAAGAACTTGAATTGAATTTTGTCCTCGGTGTGGTAGTGCTTTTCCCAGAGCATAATTCAATCCACATTCAAAAGTTTATTCCCAAAACATCCTTAACAAAAAGTAATTATTTTAGTTCTTTAAAATTAAAAAAGCTGAAAGAAATAAAACTCAATGAAATAAAGGCCAGCTGTATATTACCCTCGTGAAAAAGCCAGAAGCGTAAGATTATCATTAAAATAAACAAAAAATAGAAAGGGGAAACTGCGTATGGTAAAATTATAAGGCAACACACTCAACAGGTCATAAAAAATTAAAATTTTCATCATTCACGTGAAGAAGTTCAAGTTGATATACAATACAAGGTTATGCAACCACTCTACATGTAACTAGAAATAACAATGAGAATTGCAGTACACAAGATTGCCTATTAAGTAGGTGATTTTCCATCCCCTATACTGCTGTATGGAATAAATATTTCTAAGCCAGAAAACTAATGTAAAACACAATTGGATTTGTTGGAAAAACATATTCGGATTTGTTCCAAGATGATGAATGGTTAGATTGGCAGAAAAGCAATGCTACCAAAGAATCAATTACGAGCTCAGTTTTAACTTTGTTCTCCACAACTCTCCAATGACCTTCTTTGGTGCTGGATCATTTGGTCCTTTGTCTCGTTGTCCTGACGTGAAATACAACCATCCATTCCAAAAACCAACTAGAGTGGTTTTAACTCGAAATGGCAGCTTCCCTATAACTGACCAGTTCTGTAATTATTAAAAATCAAAGAAATTAAGCGCAGAAACCAACATTAGAGCACAGCAGACAACAAACTTGTCACCACCAACAATTAAGACATGTACATATTTTAAGAAAGTGCCAATACCAGCGTATCGAAGTTAAACTGGAATATTTCTCCAACCAAAACCATCTTCTTAGTTACAGGGTGCTTCTCTGTTGTGCCTCCGACAATAACAACTGAGTTGTTAACAAGAGCCCAAGCAAATTCAATATGGGAATCTGGCTTAGGCATAGGAGGTAACACTTTCCACTTCATTTCATCATCCAGCATGTAAACATCACTGTATACAACCTGAAGCAATCAAAAATAACAAAATGAACTTATTCTAGAAGAGGACAATACCAGATTTCTACTTAGGTTTATTGGCTATCTTTCCAAACTCATTCTATGCTTGAATAAGTAATTGACTAGTTCCTCTCATGACAGTGTAAGCTTCTGGCTTGGTGAGTAAGATATGTGTTTGTGTGTGTATTAAAAGCCTAAAAAATATTCATCATAGATTCTTCTTCATTCCAACAAAAGGATGACGTGCTACATCAAGAAAATAAAACTTGTCTAAAAACAGGAACCAAAAGAAACTGACATAACCTTCTGGTTCTAGTTAATACAAACCCAATCCAAGAAAAGTGTAAGAAATACATGAACTTACCTCATTCCTACGAGAGCACTTGAAAATAGGTGATCCCGGTTTGGCCATAAAATCACCCTCTTGACCACCCATAACATAAAGCTGGTCATCAACAACTATACAAGCCCTACAAGAAAATTCCAATTACAGAATAGATCATTGGTTTAGTTGATGGGATTTATCATGCAAAATTTTTACTTTCAGTTGGCAAATAAAAGGTCATGGTATAGTTCATGCCCCCTTGGCCTAGGAGACAAAGCAGTGGGGAAGGATTGGGAGGGAAGGACCACCTAAGGCAGCACAAATATTATAGAAGGTAATTATTTCCAAGTTTTCATGATCTATTTCTGTTATTTGCCGCCCCCAGGGGCATGGGGGGAATCAGATTTTGATCCCTTGGGAAAATCCCAATAATGGCAAGCCCTTTCTCTTCTCCCTCTCTCTAATAACCCTAGAATTTCAAACAGAGCTTTGAAACTCAAAGCAAAAGTGCTACATGGTGATCAAAGACCTTTTTGAAAACAAAATCCTAGAAAAGCTCCATAAATTTTTTTTCAGGTGGACCTGCAGTCTACTTTGATATTGTACTCTTCACTTTTATGAATACAATTATTCTGTTTCCTATAAAAAATACCAACAGATTGCCTAGAAATTTCAATAATGGTTATTGATACACAATTTCAAAATATAACTTTGATGCGACCACATTCAAGACAAATGACATCATGAAATGCTTAGATACATAAATGCAGATGGAATAAGACAGTGCACAGACCTATGAGGTCCTCCCCGGGGAATTGGTATTTCGGTCCTCCATTCCTTTTCCAATGGTTTTCCATCTTTTACTGCAAGACTCCAATGATCTAATGCTGGTGTATGTCGATTCTCCTTGCTACCACCCATCACATGGAGTCTACCTCTCCAAAGTTGAGTTGCTGGTGCATACCTGAAAATTATAAAGTTCAAACCATTCAATCTAAGAGTGAGCTGCAGTAGAAGAGTCACATATGAGTCACTTTGGACTATAACTTACTAATGGAAATCTTACACTCGCACATTGATTTTCTAGTTCACACCATCAATACAAAAAGTTCCAGGTCAGATAAGTAGAAACTAGTGAACAACTCAATTAAAGCCTTGATCCCGCAATGTGGGTCGGCTACATGAGTCCTCTTCGTCCATTCCACTCTATTAGTTAACAACACTAACTTCATTAAAATATTTAAAAAAATATTATTATTATGGAAGTAACCTCAGTTTTATGAGAAAATAGTGGAATTGATATGTAAGGCATATGACAAACATATGCTCAGCAAGATGTAAAGAAATTAAAATCTGATTAGTATGTCAATCCTAGCAAAAACTAACTAACTTTCACAAATCTAATTCTAGCAAGAAATTACACGTTATTTTGTACTACTACTATGTACATGAGAGCATTCAGAATTATTTCATCTCATTCTACAAAAAGAATAAAACTCTCCAAACAAGACAAAAAAGATAAAGATTAACTTGGAGCTATCTGATTCTAGTTTCTAACTAAAATTCAGCAAAATAGTTTGACAGGAGTAAAACAGAGTTTAACAACAGCAATGTACAATTCATTTTATGCAATCTCATTAAGGCACAAACAAACCTAGGAACTGGTAAAGGGGGCATGTCCCGCCACTGCTTTGTCTCAGTATCAAGCACAAATGTATGCGCTGTGGGCCCTCTGCACTGTGGCCCATACTGTCCTGTGACAACATATATGTACCTTCCATCTGTTACCATTCCTAGATGCGAATGTGCCATTTCTTTTGGCATATCAAATCTTCCTCCCCATGTATTATCACTGAAATTGTAGATATCAACATGTGAATGTACCTAAAGTAAACAATAAAACAGAAAACGTTACAGCCCATGTACATAATAAGGAAGGGTGAAGCTTTTCTATTTTTGGTGAACAAATGAAAGTATTGCTAATCGAATATGTTTATCATAGTTCCATATAGGAGGCAGGACCTGATCTACTCTAACAGCAGTTGGTGATGGTAATCCCCCAGTATTTGAGTTGAGGCACGATTCATTGATGTCACCAGTTTGTGAACTTTTTTTTTCTTATGGTAAGAAACATTAAAATTTTATTCAAAATGAAAAATGAAGTATAAAAATAGACGGATAAGGTGTCAATCTGTACTAAAAAAACAAGGCAGAAAATTACAAAATAAGTATTGCAACTAGTTCATAAATGCCACTCAATCAAGATGCATTAAACTAAAACAAATATCCCTAAAATGATTTGACATTGATGCCCATATAGACACAAAAAATCTGCTCCTGTCCCATAAGAAATTTACTTCCTCCCTTTAATGTTCAAAAATTCTGTTATTTCCTCCCGAACTATCCAAAGAACCTCCATAAAAGTAACCATCTTTGTATTATCTCCTACTCCTAAAAAAATACTCAACAAACAAAGAATAGTGGTTTCTAGGCCAAACCTATTCCAAATGTTTATTGAAAGATCAATGCATAAAAATGTGGTCAACTCTC
Organism: Dryas drummondii; assembly: GCA_003254865.1. Taxonomy (NCBI): domain Eukaryota; kingdom Viridiplantae; phylum Streptophyta; class Magnoliopsida; order Rosales; family Rosaceae; genus Dryas; species Dryas drummondii. Next base: position 195,584 of record QANW01003611.1, read on the forward strand.
ACCATCACCTTTGTACCTTTGCGGTGATAGGCATAGGATCATTTATTTGAAGCATATCACAAAGTGTCATGGACCACGAATGATACAAAACTCTGCACTCTGGTGCAAAAACCTTCTAGGTCATCAGGATTTTCCAACACAGTATGAAGAAATGGTTTGCAAGGAAAAAAAAAATCCAAAATTATGGATACTCACACACATCTGTGCATCCACCTGGGTTCATCAAAACACTACTAAATTAAAAAAAAAATATCTGAAAACTGACATTTCTATTCATTCAAATTCTGCCTAAATGTCAAATTCTAAGAGATAACTGTAGAAGATGATAAGGAAGCAATGGAAGAAGATCTCAAGAAAACGTTAAAGTGATCTATATGGTAGTCAGTGCTACTAAGTTAAGTAAAAGCAAAATGTTAAATTATGAAATGTTGGATAACAAAAAATAAGTAACCGATCATTCTAATCACTAAAAGGACATAGCATGAGAAATATATTATAAAAAGAGAAAATTATAGTGCAGAGCAATACAAGGTTCTCACATAATCAATGGTACCATATCCAGCAAACACGAATAGAAGATTCTTAATCTGTATAGCAGCACCATCCAAACGAGGCACAGGTGCGGCAGCCATCTTGTCCCATTTTAATTCTGGTGCAGGCAAATCAGCAAAAGTCGCTGATAAAACTCTCCCAGGAGGAGTATCGTTCTTATGATTGGCACCTCCCTATAGATAACATGAATAATGGTAAATATTCAGAGCTGAAACAAGGATCAATTAGAAGCTATTTGCCATCAATTTTATGTAACAGGGAAAAATTCTAGAACATAAGTAAAAGGGGCAGTGTATTGGTTTCATAAAAGTAGAATTCAATACTGGTTAACTAATTGATGGAATTAACACAGGACCATTTGATTTTCTCACAGGTCCAAAATCTACTCATAACCCCAATAATGGAAAATCTAAGACCTAAATTCATGATATCTTCACGTTACTTATCCTATTCCTACATTTTCAAGAGAAACTAATAAAGCATTCCCAAAATTAAAATAAATAACAGCAGTTCATGCAAATTCATAGTTTCCAATATGCCAAATATACTAATCCAAAATCTTATATCCTTTTATTCACCAACATCTTCTGGGCACCCGAAACAAAATCAAATAGGAAATCCACAGAAACTAATCACAATTTACAACGAGCAAAAATTAGCATCAACAAATCAACCAAAACAACGCGCTCGCATCAAGAATGAAAAGTACCATTTCCTTTTCCCAACACTTATCACAGACGAAAATTTACATAAGAAACCAAAAGTCAGCAGTAACAATGAGCTACAATAAAGCGGTCACACAAACTAGATGAGTTTCCCACACTTCCTCACAATACTGAGATGGAATTCACATAAGAAAGCCTAAATCAGAAAGAAAGAGCTTAAGAAACAACCATATAACAAGTTTCATTTTTCCCACATTTTCGCACAAACCAAACAATACCCAGATGAGAATTCGCATCAGAAAGCGAGAATTCAACAACAATGCAAACAAAATAGCCAAGCAAACCTTGTTGGGTATTTCATGGTCAGTCGTTTTGGGGGTGAGGATCAGACTGGAGTGTGAAGTATCAACTGGAGGAGCCCAATTGGAGGCAATGGAGATGTAAGAAGAAGCAGAACGTGAAGAGGAAGCCCAGAGGAAATCAGCAATCAGAGCAAAACTCAAAAGCCCAATGCATATGAACACCAACCGAGTCGATGTGTGCTTCCCAGAGGGTCTAACCATTTCATGTATATTCTATGAATGAATAAATCGTAAATGTAAAATCAGAGAGAGATGTGAATGCTGCAGAGTTGGGTTTACTAGTGAGAAAGAGAGACAGAGAGGGAGAAAGAGAGAGAGGAGCGACAGACCGACAAGGCAGACCGGGGCACTGACTAGTGACTAATACAGGGACTGTGATTCTTCTGCAATTATTAGTTTACCCCGGGGTCAAAGCAGAATTTCCATTTTGCTTGGGTTTTACACTAAAACAACCCAAAATAATCATTATGGAAGAATGATTTTTTTTTTTTTTAAGACAAAACATTATTCTTCATAAAAAATATATATCTCTACCAATATATGTTATTAATTTTGTATCTTCATATATTATCGTTTATTGCTTACACCTGACATAAACAATAATGTTAGGAATTTTTTTTTTTTTTTTTTTAAAAGATTATAGTGGAGGGGGAAGGCTTCGAAGAAGAATATGAGGAGCTTTTGCCCTTGGCCAACCCCAATTCACAATAATATTAGGAAATTTAAATTTATATCTCAAATGATATATCATTACACATATAATTATTTTATTTCTTATAAAATAGAAGAGCCTTGAAGTGAGCCATATATTGAAATAAAGTTGTAGTAATGTGTAAAAGATTTAATTTAAGAAGTTAGTACTCTTTTTGTATCATATTTGTATATTTAGAAATTATATTTTATACCTTGGTGTATTGCCATTGGTACCTTAATAAGAATCGAAAAGTGAGAGAGAGCTCAGAATATAGTGACATACTTTCTGAGCTCATAATATAGTCAGTATGGGATTTTACATAAATCGAAAAATGTGGGGATGAGATAGAAATCATAGAATCGAGCTGAGAATATAATGATCTTTCCCCAAAGTTAATGCAAAAGTAGGGGCCGCTTATCCCATAAGCAAGAGCATTTCAAATTAACATCAAGTAATCCAGGCCATGCCACATCCAATGATAGAACTGAGACTACTTTCATGACTGTAAACCTGAAACAAAATACACCACCAAGACAGATTGATACATTCTACAGTATGTTGAGATGGACAAACCAATGCAAGTATTTGGAAAAGATCCTATACAAAAAACTCAATTATTTTTTTTTTCTTTCTATTTAACATTAACTCAATCTGAGGTTAAACATGTAAATTCCCGGCTTCGTTGAGCCACCCCATTACAAAAGCTTTCTCAAACCCTAGCAGAAAAATACAAATGGAAAGGAATCCTGGAAAACTATACACCAAGTTAAAGGAATGAACACCACCACCCCCATCTTAATCTGATACAAACTCAACTTTCTCATTCCTAACACCACCAAGATCAATAATAATAGAGGGAAAAAATATACTCCCAAAAGATCAATACCTAAAAACGTTTGCAATTCACTTTACTGCTAAACTGGTATGACATCAATCTTTGATGCATCATCACATCTCAAAACAATACCCTCAAGGCTAGCCGGAAAGATACATTTGCCCCACTGGCATCCTGTTGTGATTGGCTCGGGTGGAGGAACAATCATCAGCACGTTCTCATTTCTCTGGACAACTCCCATTACACTAACCGTGCTTCCTTCTTTAATGTACCTGCAAAGTGCAAATATAATATTGCAGTTCAGAAGATCTACAAACACATCACAAAATCATTGACTTTACATATATATATATATCATCATGTAGACTTGATCAATCATTGTCAATTAATCACATACGGTTGAATGCCTGTACTTCAATATATAACTACAATCTGATAATTATAAGAGAGAGCTATTACCCTTCTTTCAACCGCATTACGCGATCATCACTTGAAAGGTTCCTCTCTCCCAACCACCTAATAAACTCTGGAGACAAGTCTTCATTTTCAGGATTCACATCAATGACAATCGAATCATCAACATAGGGAGTCACCCTTGCTCCATAGCCAGTCTTAACCAATGCTCTTAACCCAGATTGGAAATCAGAGATGTAGAAGTCTACCACACGCCTCTGTCAAATGGCATAAATAGAAAATTCTGGTCAGGTGTGAAATCTAAAGACCAGACAAGTCTGGTAGCCACACAAGTCCCTTGGCATCACCATGTAATGGCTCCTTGCAACAACTGAACGTTCAAAGCAAAAAGGCAAGTAAACCAGAAACAAATACACCAACAAAATTCAAACAGTAGGACTTAGTGGATCGGAAAATCAGAATTGTGCATTGTACATCAACTTTAAAAACACATTAAAACCTCTCAAAATTTTACCTGCATGCACAAGACATAAAACTGGTCAACTACATAGTCTTAATTTCTTTTAGAAGTTAAAAGAGGAAAAAAATCAGTTATGACTTATGAGCACACACACCCCCCCCCCCCCCCAAAAAAAAAAAAGTAGAAAGAGAGACTATACAACATTCTATCAAATAATAAGCTGACTTTCAGTTACTCACTTCCAGGGATCTGAGCCCCCAAGTAAAACGACGATGTGTAGTGTTGGCAGCTTTTGAATCCCATCCTCGATACTCATATAAACTTGTAGATGTATACACACATCTAGGAACCTTTTGAAAGGACGACTCAAGGGGCACATTGCCACAAGTGACCACCTTAAAAAATAGAACCAGATATAACTTGTGAAAAATATTGATCAAGCATATGCAGAACAATAACCCAGATCAACAATAGTTATAAGCCAAACAATAGTTACCCCTGAGACCTTCACAAATTGCCCATTCTCCGCAGTCCTCAGCTCAGAATCAGAATAACTACCAATATAACCTATAATAGCTTTTCTTCCCCAATATGTATTCCATGTGAATAGTGTAGCAACTGCACCGAAAAGGACCACAACCACAATGAGGAGAATTGCATTGTGGACTGCACCAAGAATAAAACCACCAGCTATGAACCCCATCACGAAAAGAAGAATCAAAGACCATAATACTAGCTTTGGGAAGCTCTTCCTAAAGGAAAACTCATCATCTTGGCTAAGGGTAGTAATGGCCTGATTGTGAACAACGGAGGACCCCTGTACTTTCATTGATCCCATTGACTCCAAAGGACCAGATACCTTTCGAGGGACCCCAGAAGCATTTAGTGGGCCAGAAGAAATGGGTCCAGATGTAATGAGACCTGTTGCAGGGAGAACAGGAGGAAGAGGCCCAGAGTTTTGGCGGCCAGTTGGTGTCACCCCACCAGATTGAGGACCAGATGACTTCTTTATGGGCTCCCCATGCTTATTCAGTGGTCCAGAATTTGACTTCTTTACAGAAGCTGAACCAGGCATGCCTCCAGATGATACGGGACCTGATGTGGTATAGCCAGCACGAACTGCAGCATTAGGGATTGGTCCTGAATGTGAAGCAGCACCTCCAAAAGATCCAGTCCTTGAAGGAGCACCAGTTATGGGTCCAGATTTTCTAGACTTGCCATCCATAGGGATATCAAACATCTTCCCTAGTTCTCCGGACTTCTTGATATCTCCACCAGTATAGGGCATGGCAACCGAGCTCATAGTTGGAGTCCTTTCCTTTGGTTGCTCTGGCCTGCCTGATACATAGAGGCCATTGCTGAGTTGATGAGATGGGAACCTGGAACCCATCTAGCTCCTTTGAAAGATCCCACAAGATATTACACAATAAACTCAACTAGCAGACTAGCAGTTTACTGATACGATCCTCCTAGGAAGGAAAAAATACAGCACTAAAATAGTTAGAATCACACTTGTTGCTTATCTAAAAACCAAACCTAGTAACCAACAGCCACAGCCACACCCCACCATAGTAATACATAAATGGATAAGAGATTGCAGTAGAACTAGTAGTTTATTAAGAAAATATTTATTAAGAAAATAAACACCGCAGTCATTAACCAATAAAGACAAGGGCACAAAAGAACTAAATCACAATGTCATCTTATAATTCCAGTATAGGTAAAATATTTTTAAACAGTATATACTTTGTATACTACGGCAAATTTATCACAATGCAGGCCTAATTTATACACCAGTGGAAGAGTCAACATCCACGCTGTGTTCTTTCTTCCATATATACCCACACAACATAATATCATTCTGAAACACCGTCCAGACTCAAAAGAACCATATCATGGACGAAATGAATTAATTACAGGATCTGTAAAATACTATTTCAAACAAAATAATCAAGAAATAGAAGGTCAGCAATGACCAGATATATAGGATTTGGAAGTCAGTTCAGGATCACACTCGAATGGTTTTTACTTCTCTTTAAAAAAACAATTAAAATCATCTCAACAACCAAGCTAGCTGAAAAGAAATCTTGTATTCACAAAAAATTCAAGCTTACTATTTTCAAAAATCTAAAACTCAGAATCCAGATTCCATGACCCAAATCAAGGAAAGATAGCATTCCTAGATAACTAACTTAAAAGGAAAAAAAATCAAATCATGAAATCAAATAGGATCTGAAGCAAGGCAAAACAAGAGACAGGATTCCAAGTACAGTTGAGAAGAGACTTTGAATACTTGGTCTTCAATTTTGAAAATTTGTAAATTCAAAATATTGACTTTTTTTCCTACATTTCCTCAACTAAACAAGAAAAAGGCAAACAGCCAGTATGACTCAAAAAATAAAGGAAGTATCAAAATCTTCCATTTTTAGAAAGATTTAAAATAACTAAAATTTTTACCTCGAATCAGTAAAACAAAGCATACCCACATCAAAATTTGCACATAAATTAAAGATATGAAAAAGATCTAGAACACAAGTGGAGATTTCTGAGTCTTGCACAGTTCAGTGGGGGGTTTCAACTATAATAAGTCCAAATGAAACAACAACAAGAAAAGCTCAAACTTTTACTAATTTCTCTTCCCACACGTTCTCAACAACCAAACAAACCCAAAGTAACAAAGACAAGCCAGATTTCAAGGAAAGTAGGAGCCAGCATAACCTTCCATATATGCAAATATTTCATCGAAATGACACCATCTTAAAGCACCAACCATCCAAATGACCACTCTCAAAGCCCAAATCAAGGAAATATAGCATACCCAGATCACCATTTTGAACAAGCAGTGAGAAAATGCAAAAGATCTAAGAAAACTAGCAGAGATTGACACTGAAACTCTCACAGTCAAAGCGTAGCTGACTGAGAGGAAAAACATGGGCCCCTGGCGAAATGGCAATTAGGAAAATTTCTTCACTTACCTGAAGAAGAAGAAGCAGTGGGAGCTGAAATCTGGAGATTTGGAGACATCATGGTTTGATTGATAATGACAAAGAGCACTAAAAAGAAAAATCTCAGACTCTCTCTCTCCTAAAATCTCTTTTTGGGTTGTGTTTGTTTTTCTCACTTGAGAATTGAGAGAGGCGCAACAACTGGTGGGTTGTCTGGTCCGGCACAAAACCTCCCAAGCGAAGAAAATATGATTACTTCGTACTACGGTATAGAGAAAAATATGTATACACTCTCTATACACTTCTATGATTAGCTCAGTGTCTAATGTAAACTGTACATCTCTCTATTTGAAATTACATAATTTTCCTCATTATTTCTCAGGATGTCAAATATACCCCTAACTCTTGTGGGGCTACTTTTCTTTTTCTCTCTCTATTGTTCTTATTTCTTTATTTCATTTTTTCCTTTTTGGTGTGTTGGAGACTTGGAGTGTTGGACCCTTTGGTTGTTTGTAATGCTGCAGTACTACTGTACTAGTCAGTAGTCACAAGGTTGGATATTTTTTCTCTTTTTCCATCTTATTGTCTTTGTCTTATTTTGGGTCAGGGCCCTCATGGGTGAGAAGCTAACACAAAATTCAATTAATTAATTAGTTAGTTAATACTTTATAGGCAACATAAACCCATCAAGAAAACATTTATGAGCATCAATAAAAATTAGATTTTATAATGAACAAGAAGAATTGGCAAACAAGCTAAAGATAGAGCAATGTTTTTCTCCATTATATTGGAAGAGATTTTAAGATTCGTTTCTCCCTTTTTCATGTAAAAAAAAATGTAAAATTAGTATAATCATTAAAAGATGCATGAATGATTGCTTCATTGGATTTTAGTTTGGTATAATGAATTGCAACTTGGCCTAATCTATCAATAGATTGGTTGGCTCAACCCTTTTAATAGGTTGTTAATGATGAATTTGTATTTTGTAGTGATCATATGACGTACAATCACATATTCATATCTAATGAAAGAATCTCTATTTTAGAAATAGAAAAGTGAATTCATTAATATTTGAGGGTCAAAAGTAACTAGATGTCATAAAATCATAAATTTTAAACTAATCGAAAAGTGAATTTTTTTTTGCCATTATCAAAAGGTTAGTTTTAAACGGGGGGAAAAAAATAGGTGAATTCTACAATGAAATGAACAAAAGGAAAATCTTAATGCAAAAATACTCTTTTCTTCACTATTTGAAAACTTAAACTCTTTTTTCGTATAAAAAGAACTATTATATTCTTTTTACAGGGGTTGAGATATGGGTTGAGATTAGTTAAGAACTTAAGATGAACGTATAATTGCATTTTTATATGCAAAAAATGGTTGATTTTCTAATTTGTGAAAATCGGGTCATTTTTCTATACTGATTTTCATTTGGGGCCGTTTCAGATTCACCATAAAACCCAGAAAAGGTGAACATTTTCTATACTTAAATTCTTACTTTCATATAGTGAAAAATTCTTAACCATCCAAGTAACCTTTACTTTCTTATGATGAATCGGGAATTCGGGACCAAAGGAAAAAAGAGAAAAAAAGAAATAAAAATCATCATCAACTTCAGAAACATGCATCTTTCAATTGGGTTGTTTTATCACTTAACGCCACCACATGACAAGAATAGCCTCACAAATATTTTTCCAATCCAACAAGAAATTTCCCTTCTAAAAGACTAAAACCTTCTCAGCAAAAGCTTTTCGCTTAGGAATTGAAAAGGATCCATGCACTAGATAGGATTACTGTCTCATATCCTCCTACCTTTTTTAAAAAGTATTTTTAAAAAAATAATCATCTTGTATGTGCTTCCCTGCATTTGACATTGCAAACGAAACAAATGTGAAAAAAGAAAAAGAAAAAATCAGAATCACTCGATTCATCTACTTCAACTGTTGTATGCTATAACTCAAATTTATGAAAAAAGAAATCATTCTGATGCTGATTATGAGAGAACAAAGCAATTTAGACAGAGAGGCAAAGAAACTTGGGAGTATAAGAATCTATCTAGTAACGTCTTACAAAATTATTTTTTAAAAATTGTTTTGCAAAATGAATATGAGAAATTAAATTTTACATTTTTAAGATTTGAGAATGCGTCTGGTAGCATTAGTCTAAAAACAATTTTCTGAAAATAAAAACAGTAAAAATGTGTATGGTAGCATAAACCTAAAAACGTATTCTTAATTAAATGCTACATATAATTTTCAATCTAGCATGTTACATTTAATCAAATAATAAATTTATTAATGAATTGGCATTTTATTTTTATCAAATGAGTGACTCAAATTAAAGAAATTGAGTTATATTTTCATCATCTTATATATGTAAAAATAAAATTTCAATGATTTTTTTTAACAAAAACTTTTATTTTATTAGTAGACTGTAGATATAAGAAACTAGTCCTTCTAAGTTCTAACCAAATTAAAAAAAAAAACAAAAAAAACTCAATTAGTCTACAATAAACCAGAAGGCCCTAGAAACTTTGTCTAGTGCCCATCAATGCTGCAGACGCTTGAAAAGAGACCCAAACACATCAATTAGACCCATCAACAAGGTCAAACTCATCATCTTCTAGCCAATACCACCGACACCAAACAAATTCCATGAATAGAGCCCATCAAAACTAACAGAGAGAGTGAGAGTTGTGTTTCTTCGTGGGTTGGCGTTTATGGTTGGGTTTGAAGAAGACGAAAGACGAGGTGGATAACCATGGTGTTGTTCTATGTAATTTACAGTCATATGAATTTTTGCAGATGAACTGAAACAAGAGAAATCGAAGAAGAGAGTGAGCGGTAGGAAAAAAATAGAGGAAGAGATTTTCCGTGTTTTAATTTTGTATCCCACGTTTTCTAAAAACAATGAGAACGTCTTTATGGTGTTTTCAAACTTAATACACAATTTTGAATCTGTTTTTCAAATACTATATTTCGTAATTTTGCAAGTGAGCTCACCAAATGTAAATTCCATATGTTTATTGTTTTGTAAAACAAAAAATGGTATTGCAAAACGTTACCAAATAGCCCCTAAAGTTCCCAAGCCCAGAAATTAACTCATGAATTATATAACACTTTCCTTTATAACATACAGGTCTTCTCAAACTTGTAAAATTTCCCACTACATCAAGCCACACCATTACAGAAACTTTCAAGCCCTAGGAAAAACAATGCAAAAGAAATTTCTACAAGCTATACACAAGGATTAAAGAAAAGGAGAAAAAATCACGTCATCTTAAACCATCAAGCTCATCACTGTTTATCACTACAACACCACCACTACCCACCATCAATTTTGGCATTGGGAACAAAATATTTCTCAAAAGTGCAATACCTGAAAACGTCTCTGGAGCTCAAACAACTAAACAGGTATGACATCATTTTTTGATGAGTCTTCACATCTCAAAACAACACCCTCAAGGCTAGCTGGAAAGATACAACTGGACCATTGGCATCCAGTTGTCAATGGCTCCGGTGGAGGGACGATCATAAGCACATTGTCATTTCTCTGGACAATTCCCATCACACTAACTGTGCTACCTTCCTTGATGTACCTACAAAAGAACATCATTTGCAGTTATATAAGATGACTTGGAGTAAAAGAAATCAGCATTACAAGTTACAACAGATCATGCATTTTCTATAAGTCCCTGACAAGAAAAGGGAAATGCCTACTTATCAATTTTCATTAAGAATATTTAAAAAAAAAAAAAAAAAAACAAAATGAATTCAACATGTGATAATTTTCTACCCTTCTTTCAACCGCATTGTCCGGTCATCACTTGAAAGATTCCTCTCTCCCAACCACCTGACAAACTCTGGGGACATGTCCTTGTTCTCTGGGTTAACGTCAATAATGATGGACTCATCAACATAAGGAGTAACTCTAGCTCCATAGCCAGTCTTAACCAATGCTCTCAACCCAGACTGAAAATCAGAGATGTAGAAGTCCACTACATGCCTCTGTCAAGAAACATAGATAAAGGAGTACAGTTCAGCATTTAAAATATTAAACCTCAAAAGGTAGAACACCACTTGATACTATCACATCAGTCCTCCACTTGTAAACCAAGGCATTTTATGTGAAATGGAAATCTTCTTTTGAAAAGACAGAGGATTAACAGGAGAAGCTTTGTAGTCAGAGAAAAGATAACCAAAATGTCTAGTATATACATCACCAGGGCAATTCACCTACAAGCATATATCCCTTTTTTATTTTGTAAAAGGTCCCTAAACCCTAAACCATCTGTTTGCAATTTGGCTACTCAAAAATAGAAAAATGTATAATGTCACTGGAAAAAGTCAAAGAATTACGAATTAGAGTTCAGTAGTTTATGAGCCTACACCTTACAAAGAAAAAAATAGTGGATTATGAGCAAGTGAGGAAACATATTATGAGCCTAATAAAATTGTAAGGCCATTAAGCATGGATATATCATTCTTTAGAGAATAAAATAAGATGGCAAGGATAAACTAAATGATATCTGTGTGTGTTGTGTCTGAAAATGCTTTATTTAAACTCTCAACATGTGTCCAATTATGACTTTGAAAAATGTGCATAATTATGAGATGGTTGGGAGTATCAAGTACTGAATACATCTCCAGAATTATAAGAATATATTATTAACAAAATTATTTTCAGTGTCTAAATACATTTATTTATAACCAGATACATGTTGCAGAGAATTCAAAAGCTATCATATCCATATTGGATAATGGATATGATTCTCCAATAGAATTATCCATGCTACGTGTAATTCCAAAGGAAAGTCTTCACTTCTCAGTTACTCACCTCTGATGATCTAAGTCCCCATGTAAATCGACGATGTGTAGGGTTTGCTGGTTTTGAATCCCATCCTCGGTACTCATATAAACTTGTAGATGTATACACACATCTAGGAACTCTCCGAAAGGATGACTCAAGGGGTACATTACCACAAGTAACCACCTTCAAGAATGAAAAATATAACATCAAAACTTATGCAGAAGAAAAAAAAGGTAAATGACAACCAGATGATGAACCACTGAGCAAGAAATACTAGCCAGGCCCTGAAGCCAGGTTATGTTCTTACTATAGTAGCAACATATCTATTTCACTGATTTCGAGGATATAAGAAGTTTTTCTCTTTTTAAGGTAATTCTGGTAAAATATTTTCTAATTCACATATGCTTATATTCTTATAACATTCTAAAAATAAGGAAAATTAACACCAATTTTAAAACATGTGTTCATGCATAGAAATACAGATGCTCTTATAACATTCTAAAAATAAGGAAAATTAACACCAATTTTAAAACATGTGTTCATGCATAGAAATACAGATGCAGCAGCCACTACCTTGTAAGAGAAGAATCCCAAGGCTAAGCATCATACATAGAAAACTTTTTGGCCCAATGAAGTGTCTTCTTTGTAGTTTTAATTACTTTGTTTAATTTTAGTATCTTTTGGAGTTTTAAGTGTCAACAGATTTGTATTTCAACTTAGGGAAATAACAAGGTTTCAGCAGCAATGTTCACACTGCACCTCACATGCTTACTCTAGAAGTTTATTATAAAGGGAATTCTGGGTTTTTTGCTTTATAGATTTTGAATAAAAACTTATAATTAGTTGAAATTTAAGATTTATGGCTTAATACTGTATTACAAGAAGCTCTAGGAACTCTGAATAGTTGTTTGAACAACGAGTTACATTTACATACCATCAGTACTAATATTGGCATGTTTGGAATAGTGAAAGTGATAACGGATTAGACCTTCTACTGCAGGCATTATTTTTTTTGTTTCAAGAATGAATTTTGATTGAGGTACAACATATTTTTGTCAGACTAAGTACTTTTATAAAAGAATTTCCATATGACATCAATTCTGAACCCAAAATCTTCCACCGTAGGGAAAGAAACTGCATTTTTTTGGCATATGCGTAAATACATACATTAAAATGCCAAAGTAAAAAGATTTAAAAATACATATCAATTCACAGATTATCTTCAGATTAACATGCAGAAAGACTTTTTAAATATAAACATTTAAATGTCAAAATAGAAAGGTTTCTCAAATGGCAAGGCTTATGTCCCCGGCTTCACTGTACCACACAAAAATGTTAAATAATAGTCCCAATCAAATTAAATCTTCATCCTTCTTCCTCTTCTCACACCATTTTAGTTCTCTGTAAAGGATTCATCTTTTTACTCAAATTATTAATAAATACTGATAAGTAATGTTTTGTGCAAAGAGCAATTCACTAATGTGAATCAAAGGTAAGAAAGAAGTCTTTTAAATATTGAGTTCTATGTAAAGTAGAACAGAAACAGACACACACAAAGTATAAATGAACTAAGGGATGTTATTTGAGATCTAAGGCAGGGAAGAAAAATACCAACTAAAAGTAGAATTTCTATAAACATAAATCCCAATCAGCAGATAAACCAACAAGAGGAGATAGAAAAATAAAATATTATATCAGCGTTGGTTATGTTACATACCCCAGAGACCTTCACATATTGCCCATTTTTAGCAGTTCTAAGCTCAGCATCAGGATAACGAGAAATGAAATTTATGATAGATTTTCTTCCCCAACAAGTATTCCAAGTGAATAAAGCAGCAACTGCACCAAAAAGAATTGCCACAACAGCAAGGAGTACGGCATTGTGGACTGCTCCAAGAATAAAACCACCAGCTATGAACCCCATCACAAATATCAGTATCACAGACCACAATATTGTCTTTGGAAAGTTCCTTCTGAAAGAATAATCATCTTGGACAAGAGTAGTCACTGCTTGATTGTGAACAACAGAAGAACCTTGTAATTTCATTGACCCCATAGTCTCTAAAGGCCCAGATACCTTTCTAGGGGCGCCAGAGGGATTTAGTGGACCTGAAGAAATGGGCCCAGATGTGATGAGACCTGTTGTGGGAAGAACTGGTGGAATATGACCAGAATTTTGGCGTGTCACTCCACCAGATTGAGGGCCAGAAGACTTCTTCAGAGGTTCCCCATGTTTATTGAGTGGTCCCGAATTAGTCTTCTTTATTGAAGCTGAACCAGTCATGGCTCCAGAAGATACAGGACCTGATGTGGTATAGCCAGCCCGAGCAGCAGCATTAGGCATGATAGGACCTGAATGCGAAGCAGCACCTCCAAATGATCCAGTCCTTGAAGGAGCACTGGTCAATTGTCCAGATTTCCTAGACTTGGACCCATCCATAGGGATATCAAACATTTTCCCCAGCTCTCCCGACCTCTTGATATCACCACCAGTATAGGGCATGGCTGTTGATCCCATAGTAGGTGTTCTTTCCTTTGGCTGCTCAGGCCTGCCTGATACATAGAGACCATTGCTGAGCTGATGAGATGGGAATCTGGAACCCATCGAGCTTCTTTTAGGGACGCAGATAAAGGCACGGAATGGATATGTGATACTCAAAGTCCTACTGAGAGAGAGAAAGAGAGGCAATCAAGTATTGTTCATATAATTATAAACTCACATGAATACTTGAGGCTATCAAGAAATAGTTGTTAAAGTTATGAATGATATGACCCAATCAACCAGAGAAGCATATAGCAAAGGTAATGTAATTCATATTATCTCAAATTCTCAAACTGACACACATCGGTAAATTGTGAAGTCACGGAGATTCACAGAAAATGAGACATTGAATGAGTAAATTTAATCAAATTATAGTACCCAACATAAAGAAAAAAGCATATCTAAGCAGCATAGTCAGACAAACACTAGGGAATATGAGATATAATGATTTAAGTTAGACATTTCATGGTCTCAGTCTCTCAGAGATTATTTGAGAGAGAACTTTTGTTCTGTGGTGGCACAAATACATCTAATACTCAGATGTTAAACTATGCTCTGATATCCTGTTCTTGAATTTTAAAACAAACTCAAAAACTAGACAAAATTACCTAAACTACAAAAGAATTACAAGTACAAAATAAAAATTACCTATACTACTTAGTAATTAGTAAGAATCCAGTTAAGAAATCTATCATTCCAAGAACAAATTTTCAATAGTGGGAGATCTGAAGAAAAAAGAAGGAATTGTAGGACATATGGCTCCTTTTGGATCTCAGAGAAATTGATGGGCATGAAAATGAAAACTCTCAAAAAAAATCTAAATATGGCTCTGTTCCCGTAAGCTTCTTCTTTTTCCTCTCTTTCCATAAGAACTGACAAAACCCAACACTCAAAAGCAACTCTTTCCTTGCAACATTTTCTCATCAACCAACCAGAATATAAAGAAGAACTAAATCGATGACCTACATTCAACAAAACAAGAAAAACAACACAATCCTCCACGTGTGGCAAGGTACAACAAAGTCATTCCCAGATGAAAATAAAACAAACAATTTTCACAGCCCAAATCAGAGAAACAAAGCATACCCAGATCACCATTTAGAACTAGAACCAAGGCAATGTGGAAGATCTACACAAATGAGCAAGAGTTTCATATGGGTCCAAATCAGATTAGTGGCCAGAGGGGTAAAATGGGAATAAAAAATGTGCAAGAGTAATACCTGAAGAGGAAGAAGAAGAACAACAACAACAAGAGAAGGATTTAGCTACTGAAATGGATCAAAGACAGTGGTTGAAGTGGTAATAATAGTAGTAATGATTCTGCTGGTGAGAGTGAGATCCCATCTCCATAGCAGTCACAATCTCTTTCTCTCTCTGAAAAACACTCTGTTTCTTTCTCTCACTAAAAAAAGTCTCTCTCTTTCTCACTCTTCAAAGAGCCGCAACAACTGGTAGGTTGTCTCATCCGGCAAAAACCACCAAACAGAGTAAATGACTTTGGATAAACAAACATATTATTTCAATATTACCTGAAAAGTCACCTTCCACCCCCCCCCCCCCCTCTCTAACTTTATTTCTGTTCTTTTTTTTCCATTTTCTTTGTGGGTTACATTCATTCTCAGTTTATTTCTCTACCATTTTTATTTTCAATGTTATTCACTTTCTCCGATTATTCTATATTGACATCCTCCTAATTTGTTTATTTGATAATAATTACATAATTAAATGATTTTTAATTTAATTAATTTTTTATACAAATAATCTTTAAATAATAATCTAAAAAATGAACAATTTCAATCATAAAAATACACTGTTAAATAAAAATAATAAAAAAAAATCCGTGAAAAATGTTGATATAACATTCCCTTTTTTGTTTTTCATTTTTTGAATAGTTAGATGTTAGAGCCAAAAGTCAACTAATATCTTTGGTATCATGAAGATAAGGGGTCAGGGTTATTAATCAATCTTAGGGCACTTTGTTTTACATAAGAACCTACCACTCTTGAGAAATACAGTTGTTTTTATGTATTAAAATTCATAATCATTATAGAGTAAATATTGTAGGCTCCAATCTTACTCAGAGTAAAGTTCTAGAGTTAACCCAAGTAGTAATGAAGTGTGGGAAATTGAATAAAGGATTATAATGAGTTACAATGTATTACAATGCAAAATTAATTTTACATAGAATTTTTATAAAAATATATTGAGATTTTGAAAATAAATTCATATGAAATAAGATATGGTTTCTTTTGAAAGAAGTATTATCCTATGATAGCTTTACAACATTCTACTTACAATGTAAAGTAAATTTCACAACTTGTACAGTGAATAAAAGTAAATAACCTCCCACAATTTTGGTGATTGCTTAGACAGTTAGTCTAGTACACCTTACAAAAGATGAAATTTGCTGATCCCATTTGACTATATAATAAAGGTAGTGGTTTCATAAAGTTGCATATGCATTAAGGGGGACAAGATATGTATTGGGTTAGGAGAGAGAGGAAAAAAAAATAATGTTACATGTATTTGAACAACCTCACATTCAAATAAGAAGCAACTTCATAATTAATAATTCATATTAAGTAGTCAGATTGTTAGATAAGAAGAGGTTTGCATGTATATTATTTTGTTTTGTTTTTAGCTAGTTAGCTTTGATTTTATGGGTCTTTGGCTCTCTCTCCTACCAAAAAAAAAATGAAAAGAGGTTTCCGCGAATGTTGTTGCTAGATTATATGATAAATGTTATCAAACGGTCTAGATTATGTATATTTATCTATATTTATTTGTATTTTTTAAAAATGTAAAATTTATCTACATAAATGTGTTTCACTTATAAAAAAGATGTGATAGGTAATTTGATTATTAAATATAGTACAAAATGTTTTATTTTATTCTTCCTTAAAAAATCATCTATTCGGCTTGTGTCCTTTGGGATGTATGGGATGTGTCTTTATGTGGGGTATGGGATTATAGGGAGGTGGGAAGTTGGGAACTAGGGTTGGTTTGCAAGTCAATTCTTTTGTTTTAGAATTTGGTTATGAATTCTAAAACATCATTATTGGCATGACAGTTTCATTTCACCATATTAAAACCTTTCATTCTCAATTTTTATTTTTGACAGAAAAATCTTGTGCAACTTCACACGTCTCCAAAAGTATATATAACTTGTAATTTTCGGATTAATGGCCTCTCGACTTTTTCTAGGCCAATGCTGTCACAAATTAATATGACAAAAATTTATGAGATCTAATTTGGAAGGATAAAATATTCAAAATTTATTGACTGATGTCACTTTGTTATTATTTTTTTCTTTTTTCCAAGTGGTCTTAGATTTTGGTGATTTTTTTGTTTGGGGCCAATGGTCTCTTGAATCAATGGTATGGCTAAATGTTAAAAGGTTTAAAATTTAATAGATGTTAATTGCACTGGTCCAATTAATTGATTGCATGGGGTGTGATATCTCTATCAGTTGAGAATAAATTATAAGATTCTCATACTACTTTCAAAAAGTTGATCCACCATGCATAATAAAATACTTATCCAAATTATTAGAATGTTCCCTACCTCTAGCATCTAGCAAAACAGATCACTAGATAAGGGATTTGAAGATGGTGAGGGTTAATCTATATGCATACACTATTATGCTAAACTGTTTCAAAAGAAAGAAGGAAAACAAAAAACCCAAATCCTACCA
Organism: Dryas drummondii; assembly: GCA_003254865.1. Classification (NCBI taxonomy): domain Eukaryota; kingdom Viridiplantae; phylum Streptophyta; class Magnoliopsida; order Rosales; family Rosaceae; genus Dryas; species Dryas drummondii. The sequence continues at coordinate 213,556 of QANW01003611.1, forward strand.
TATGGTTGATAACCAACTTTTGAAAATTATGTGATTTAGTCCAATTGATATGTTTTCTTTTGGCATCCATAGAGATTGGAGAGCATGAGCCAGTTGTTATGTTTCCATGTTTTTGTATACATAATTCTAGGAGAAGATTATAATTTATAACCATAGTAGCTAGTTTGTGATGCTTTCAATAAGTGTAATCACAAGTGTTTCTAGCTCCAGGTGAAAAATAATTATTTAACGTATTGACGATAAGAGTTTGATTCTTACCTTCACTCTTTGTATTGTATTAATCCCATTTACCCCATCATCTTGGTATATAATACAGAAATTCTGGGTGCTTATAGAGGCACTAATTTTTCCTTTATTTCATTTTCTTTTTTACTCATAAAGTTGGGATCTTTTTTTTTGGTCGAAATAAAGTTAATATCTTGATCACACCATGATACACCAAAATGCCAGAGGAAGCACCTGGACAGCAACACATAAAATTGTTTGCAGCCTTCTGCCTCACCCAGTTTAGCATTTACATACGGCACTCAGAATCCACACGCAGTGCATACAGCTGTATATGCTACTATACTAGAGAATGAGAGAAGAAAAGGGTCACAAAGATTCAACAAGAATCCCCCTAATTACAGTTTGCCAGAGAAGTTTCAACATCTCAAATGCTAGTTGATGATGGTCCACTACAAAATTAAATCATAATAATCATATGGACCACATATCTGAATCTGTGAATACAGGGCTATCACTATCACTATCCAGTGACAGCCTAACAGCCAAAATTGGTATAATGCTCTCTGCAAAAAAAATTGCCAAACAATCCATTTGATATTTACCATTAACATGAGTTTACATGCTGCCCTTCCATTAATGTCAAATCAAGAAAGTTAGATGAGTAAAAGGTAAGGTATCGGTCCAGACACATTAAGTATTCAATTTATGCAAGCATACAGCAAAGTAAACGTCAGTGCTTAAAATTGGGATAACAGAAAGAATTTAAACACATTACTCTTAGAATTGCATGATATAAGTTCTTTGCAGAGCTGGATTACATGATTGAACAAGGAAAAATCAATTTTCTTAGGGGGAGAGAGAGAGAGAGAGATCGATCTAACAAATACAAAGCTATAATAGAAAACACAGAGAATTTTATATTCTTCTCATAAAAGATTAGTTAGCCTGCTTCTGCTGTTCCTTCGGCCTGGTTAACCAATTTGTTGTTCTGCATTTTTGTTATGATTTGGCCTGCTTTTGCAGCTGTTTTCTTGTGCTTAATTTGGCCCACTTTCATCTGATTTCTTTATGTGTCTGTTGAAGTTTTAAACAACAGAGGACCATATACATTCCCATTTGAGAAAGGGCAAGTGACTCGGAAGGAATTGGAAACAAAATTTTCTTATATTTTTTTGGTAATCTCCAATTAACTTAGTAGCTTCCAATATAATAATTTTATCAGTAAGCAAATTACTAATACTTCAATGGCCTTGTACACATGCGCACTCCACTAGAAAAAACTACCATTCTCAACGAAGCTGGTCAAAGTCTAAATGGTAAATGCAGCCGATTACACCATACTGCACTCAAAGCTCCACTAGGCAGTACCTAATTTACTTATTTAGGTTTGTTCATTCATTCAAGAAAGGCCAGGATTGCCGAAAAGAGCAATGGAATCAGTACTCAAATAACTCAACCTGCACATAGGTCCAAGCTTTGAGCCACATTCTCAATTAGAAAGTTGTTGTCCAATCCATATCATGCTTCTGCATTCAACATGAGCTAGACAAACTGACTAAACCCCATTCACAAAGATTAATATATTGATCTCTCCAATACGTCACTATTTTGTTTCTGAATAAGAATTTCAAAAAGCACCAAGGATGGACGTGCAACCCATGAGGCCATGATACCCCAACATGAACAAGACCATTTAAATATTGTATTAGACCATATATGCATGGGTGAAGAAAATGCACCAAAATTAGGACTTAATGGAAAAAGGGTCTAACCAAGGGAGTAATATATCTTTAGCCAATGCAAAATTTTCTGCATGAAGATAGCTAATACTGATAACTTGAACACACAAACTTTCTTAGAGAAGCCCTTCAAACTAAACCTTTTGGCACGGTATAGAGAAATGTAAATCCACTCTTCGAAACAAATCTCCACTTTTTAAAAAGAAAAATGAAAACATTCTGGGGATCTGGATAACTTATATAAGAAGATACACATTCTCATTATTCAAAAGCACCTCATACTAAGCAAGAAAGCAAAGCATAACCAAAATTATTAGCCACAGAATCCTCAATCCTAAACAGTATCTTTGTCAATGGAAATTTCAATCTCTATCTTGTTGTTTAAAGAAATATGGTCAGTCCAGATTTCCTGATAAAGGCTTCTTAAAGCAGTTCCAAAAGCATTGGTTATAATATCAGTCTTTTCCATTTAAGATTGTCCAAAACCAATGTGAAATAACACTAAAAATCTCCAAAACAGCAGGGAATTAATATCTCTTCTGTAAAATAAAGTCTTACTAAGAAAATCTTTTAGAGAAAGATACATACACAAACTATCTCACCCAGCACACTCGATGCATCACGCATGATCCAAAAATAACCTTTATCTAATTATTATGGTAAAACTAATGACTCAGTTTAATTTGCAAACCTCCTGCCGGCAGCATTTTTGGACTTGTTCACAAATTATTAACAATAAGTACCTAACTGATAAGCCAACTGAACCACCAAAATTAGTTTACTTTTGTTAACCATGCAAAAGGAGATTAGTTGTTGTCACAGATGTCATTTCTTAATCAAAATTCATCAGTATTCTAGAATCTGAACAACAAAGTGCCAAATTTTGTCATTTCTTTCCTATCCCTCATTTTGTAAATCCACAACTGATACAATTATTGACCTCATGTTGTAACTTACAAGAACACATTTAAAAATTTGTCAAATCAATAATGCTTAGCACCCACAATAAATATCAAACTGCCACAACACAGATCACATAAGGGAGACAACATAAAATTTTCGTTCATAAAAACTGTCAAAATCTATATATTCATAGTGAATTCAAAGCTATCACAGTGTTAGAATCCAGCACATTTTGAATAACCCACAAAAATCTAAACTTTGAGCTAAATAACCAAATAATTCCTCACCCAATTGATAAAAAACCACCCATTCACCAACCAAACACACCAATTCTTCTAGCTCAATCAATACATTCCTCTACTGTTATTGAGAATCGACCCGAGCGTACCCAACACAGCGAAAGCCAAGAGTGGACTGACATCCAAGGTATCGAAAATCGGCGGAATTATGTTGCGGAAGAGGTTCAAATAAGGATCGCAGAGGTCCCGAATGGCCGAAAGCGGCTGGCGGTCCCAAGGAATGTTGGGGAACCAGCTGAGCAAAACCCTAACCATCAAAACCCCACTGTATATATCGAGCCACTTGGAGAGCCCGGCGGCGACCACCGTCAGCGGCGTGTTCAAGTACCCGCTCGGGCGGTCACCCAGCGCAGCGAAGAAGAGGGGTCCGGCGGAGGATCCAATGGCGGGTCCGAATTGGGATCCGAATTTGAGAAGCGAAATTGAGAGGCTGCGGACGACGGCTAGGGTTAGGGCGAAGAGGGTGGTGAGGGTGCGAGTTGGGCCGTGGTTGAGGAGCGGTGGTGGGCCCCCCTGAGATGACGGGTTTAGGGTTAGGGTTGGTTTGGGGGATGAGGAGGAGAGGGGTTTGGGGGTTTGGGTGAGAGAGACAAAGAGGGGTCTGAGTCTGAGGGGCAGTTTGGGAATAATGGTGTTGAATTTGGGAGTGGGAGTGGGAGTGGTGGAGAAGAAGGGTTTGAGCTTGTTGGGTTTGATGGGGCTTGAGGTTGTTGGGAAGAGGATAGCTTGGGAAGCCATGACTGATGTCATGTTTGCTTTAGCGAATGAAACGAAGCTCCCAACTTTCTGCGGAAGAAGACCCTGTTTTTTGTTTCTAGACTCAGACTCTCAGAGAGATAAGTGAAATAATGGGATAAACGATTTTTCTATTTACTTTTTATTTTTGGTTATTTCTTTTTTGTTGTTCCTTTAATTAACGACCCTACCAATGTGGGAATTTGGAGAAAAATCTTGTTTTTTTGTTTTTTTTTAAGAAAATTGTAACCATGTGGTCTATAAGCCAGTTTGATATTGCTGTGAGAAAAAACAGCTGTGAAGTAAAACAGCTGTGAAGTAAAGTCAGCTGTAAAGTAAAGCAGTTAAGTGTTTGGTAAACTATGTTTTTAAAAGTGTTGTGAATATAAAAAACAATATCAAAGTGTTTGGTAAATGTTAATGTAAAAGTGTTGTGATTGTGTATAATTATTAAAATGGACATAATGCTGAAAGTGTATTTCACTTATTTGTTTGGTAAAACTAAAATGTTTTTTTACTTATTTTTTAAATTTGTGGCTACAAATTTTTATTAGCATTAATTTTTTTAAGAACAACATTATTAAATAAGTATTCCTATTATTTTTTTAAATATATTATACTTTTAATTGTACAAATAAAATATCATAATTAATTAACACAATATAAAATATAACTAACAATGGACATATTTTTTAATTTAAAATAAACAAATAAAAATTATATAAATCAATAAGGGTAGTATGGGTAAAATAAAATATTCATTGTTGTTATGATTCACTGCAGTTTTCAAAAGCACCTAGAAACCTGCTTTCTGTTTTTGCTGTGGGGAGTTGAGAATTGTGGGGGAAAGCAGTTTTTTATTTTTTTACCAAACACCAAAACTACTGTAGGTGATTGAGAATTGTCATCTACAGCAGCTTTTGGGTCTTACACCGCAATCCCAAACGGAGCCTTAGGAATATTATCCCAAACGGAGCCTTATTATTCTCAATCCCAATCATATTTCACTTTGATCACCGAAACAATTTTGGCTTTTACTTTCTTTAAACTTTAAAAAAATGGGGAATATTATCCACATTTTTTAATCTACTTTTTTTCACCGACGTTATTCTTTATTATTCTCATTTCGCATTACAGTAATTATCATTTTTAAAATTATTCTTTAAAGATTATCTATGCAAAAAATCAATTAAATCGAAAATCATTTGGTCATATAATCGTTATCAAATAAACAAACGGTGAATCAAACTGTTATCAAAATCGTATGTTCATTTGATCGTAATTAAATAACCAAAAGATTTCCAGTTTGGTTAATCCTTTGCAGAAATGATCTTTAAAGAATGATTGATTTCAATCATGAAAATATACTGCGGAATGAGAATAATAAAAAATAAGGTAAATTGAAGAAAGTGGATAGTCTTTCTCTTTAAAAATTTCTAATGTGTCTTCCATTGTCACTTTGGTCAAGGGTTATGTTGATTTTCAATATATTTCACGCATGTGACTTATTTCATAAGAAGTTTTTTTTTTTTCAGTAAATGATTATAAAACCCAGATTTGGACTCTCTATACTTTTATGACCCATGTGCTTTTTTTTTTTTTTTTTTTTGAAGGAGGTCCAATAACACCTAACTCGTCCACATTGTAACATTTATCTTCTTCTCCGTCTATCTATGTTTCCCTCACTCTCTCTCTGACCTCACTCTCTCGTCTTTGCCATGGAGCACAGCCCAGCGGCAGATCAACGAGCTTTGAGATCCAGCCGCCATTGGATATGGGTATAGATCGTTCTTGACGAACCAGGAGATCGCTTCCAGAGGCGTGATATCGTTCTTGACGAATCAGGAGATCGCTTCCAGGTCTACACACTCTTTTTTTTTTTTTCTCTCTCTCTCTCTCTCTCTCTCAACTTATCAAGTCTCTTTCTTATCTCTCGTATCTCGGCGAACCAGGTAATTCATCTTTCTAGGTTGTTATGATTATTGATGTGTTGCTGTTTTTTATTTTTTTTGTTTTGAAATTTTTGTAGGCAGGAGGTTGATGATGAATTGATGGGTATTTCGTTGATGAAATTTGATGTTAATTCGTTAGGGATACTGGTGGTATTACTTCACTCCTAGTTGGTTTTCTTGGGATGAAAATTGCCACTTATGCCAACGCCAGGACAACATTGGAAGCAAGAAAATGAGTTGGGAAGGCCTTTACTGTAGCGTTCAGGTCTGGTGCAGTGATGGGGTTTCTCCTTGCAGCAAATGGTCTTTTGGTACTTTATGTTACTATCAATCTCTTCAAGCTGTCCTATGGTGATGACCGGGAAGGCCACTTTTAGTCAATTACTGGCTATGGTCTTAATGGATCATCCATGGCTCTTTTTGGAAGAGTTGGTGGTGGTATCTATACCAAAGCTGTTGATGTTGGTGCTGACCTTGTAGGAAAGATTGAAAGAAACATTCATGAAGATGACCCAAGAAACCCAGTTGTAAAGTTATAAATGTTTGTTGATGCTTAGTTGCTGCTTTAAAAAGTAGTGTTCAACAGACATAATTTTGAGTTGATGAATTGAATTTTGAGTTGATGAATTGCAGGTAACATTGGACAATAGGTAATTGTTACTTCTAGGCAGTAGCTATAGATGGTTGTTAGTGTCAGACGCAGTAGCAATATGTGCAATAGTAATAAGTGATTGTTAGCAATACTTGATTGTCACTGGCAGATAGTAGCAATCCCTGATTGTCACTACCAGACAATAGCAATAGGTGATTGTTATTATTGCTAGACAGTAGCAATATGTGATTGTTATTATCAAACAATAACAATACATGATTGCTACTTAGGTGATTGTTACTGTCAGACAGTGCCAATATTTGAAGGTGATAGTAACAATTATATTTACTATTAAAATACAAAAGATTATGATGCCTCATCTTGATTTTTTGTGTTTTATGTTGGTTATTATTTAATATGTTTATGGAATGAAAAATACTTAAATTATGATTTTTTTTTTTTGTAATTTTTGTATCAATTGATATTGAAATAAAGAAAAAAATAAATAAAAAGGCATTTTTAAAAGGACTGTAGCAGTGCTGATTTTTTAAATGTGGGCCACTACAGTATTTGAATTTCATCGTAGCAGATGGACCGGATGAAGAGTAAAATTTTAAAAATAGACTTAATCTTTCCATTTTGTGCGATATTTTTAAGAGCTTTTTTGATGGTCATGTGTGCTCATTTTTATTAGAAAAATTAACGAATTTAAATAATAGAGACATATTAGAACTTTTTGAAAGATTAAAGCGTGTGAAAGTCAAATTATTTATTCAAATTACACGATAGAAAAATAGTGGTATTACACTATTACTAAACTTTTTTCTTTTTTTACTATTATTTGTTGGCTTCGTTAGTCCAAAATAATTTGAAGTTTCTTTATTGCTCAAGATATTTTTTAAGAAAAACCATTCATTTTCTCTAAATAAGGTTTTTTCAAATTCTCTCAGATAGAAAAGACTTGTTAGAGTTAGAAGGACACTTGCTTTTAAAAATTAAAAAAAAAAAGAAGAAGTGGAAGACCCTTTTTCTTTTTGATGTAGAAGTTAGAAAAAGAAAATGAAAAGAGACATGAGTCACATAAGCACATTACAATACGTTGATCAACAACAATGAATCTTCAAGTTTTGATAAGTCTTGGACGTGTACACCAAAGCAGTGCAGCCACGTATTCAGCACTCATTTGCTGCCATGTGGCACAACTGGATACGTGTCAGCAATCTGTGACACATCATAGGGCTACTTAGATCATTAATGCGGCTAGAAACTCAGTATACCAATTAAATATACATTTGCAATGGAATTGAAACCTAGAAAAATTTCTTCTGTTATTTTGATTCTCTGCATCAGCATGATGTTGGTGACCATTTTTGGCTTTAGAGTAGGAGATGATCATGAAGATCAAGGAGAGCCGTACAGGATGAAAGAACAAGACAGAGAAGTAGTAGCAGCAGTCAAACCAACTTTACGGGAGATGCTCAAAAATTGGTTTTCTTTGTACACAAGTTCACCCTTAAGAGTTACAAGCTACTTGGAGAAGGTCAAAGCCCTTGCACACCATGTACATGCTTGCCTTGTTCCTCCCAATTTGGAGTATGATCCTCAACCTATCAATTTATCATTATTATTTTTTTAATTTAGTATTTTATTTGAAGAAAAATAATTGGAAGAATTATTAATTTATTTATTTGTGTGGGTGAAATTCAGTTTTAGGGAGGGTACTAGTAATATTGAAGCAGTTCATGATCAACTTAGCAGTGGTGGTGGTGGTGGTGGAGCTGGAGAGAAGGTGAAAATGGCTGTGAGCAAAAGTTTAGAGGAGAGCAAGGCCACTGTGGAGTTCTCAGCTGAGTCAGCAGCCAAACTGGTTGGGGACACAGTGCAGAAGACAAAGGAGAAGGTGAAAAAGAGCTTGTCTGATAGAGAAGCAGAGCCTCATAAACCTGAGCTCTGAATACATACATTTTGGGTCTTTTTGTAACAGAGATTAATTTCTTTGTGCCATATATGCCATATCTATAGCTGTTTGTAAGTTTAAAATAGTGTTGTAGTATGTAGAGTGCAGCTTGAGAGATTTCAATGTGATCAGAATTCAGACAGATTGTTAAGATTCAGCTTTGTGTTTGTGCATTTATGCATATAGATACACATCTGTGTGTGTATATATGTATATTAAGATATATTGTGTTTGTTCCTTCCATTTGGGTGAGATTCATTCACAATGCACCAGAAAATCAATTAAAGTATATGTTACTTCTTAAGAATAGTGAATGCATAATTAGTAACTGTGATCTTCAAAGTGCTGCCTTGAGTTGATACCAAGATCTGTCAAAGTTAAAAGTAAAACTTGTTCACTATGAGCCATAAAGTACACAAAAATTTCTTTATGGCTATTTTGTGCCACCAGATTATGATCTTATACATTTTGTGTTTGCTTTGACTCTCCCCAAGTTCAAGGTTGATCTGGTTTATGCAGTGCTAGTTGTTTGGAGTCAAAAACAGCTCCAAGCTAGTGTATCAAAATGCAACAGTATCTTAGTTTCAAGAATGCTTTGAATTCCTCATCAACTGATGAAACCATATCTGAAGAAATTGAATTGGGAAAATGTCAGAAAGATTGTTGGAGTGATCATGAGAGGGAGTCTCACTCATTAGGTCTGTAATAATGAGGCTAATTTTGGTCAGGTCTGTCAGATCCCCATATTGATGGCAAGGTCAGGTTATATATGTGAGGAAGCATAAGAGCTTTTAGGTTTTGACAATACCAGCTTATGCTTCATGGACTTTGAGGAAGATGTTGAAGCTGAAAAGTACTTCAGCTAGCAAGGGAGGAACCAAGGTATGTTGAAGCTGCATATTTTATAGGGGGAATGTTAGCTAATTAACTTCTCCTCATCTAATGTTAGCCAATCAACTTCTCCTTATCTAAATTTACCCCCCTACTATCATCAATTAGGCATATGTTAAACCACAATCTAACTAGTGGGAGTTTGATTTCAATTTCTTCTAAGTTTTAAGTTGTGTGTTTTTAAATGATTTTTTTTCCCCGGCCAAAAAAAAAGAAGATTTTTTATATAATTTTTTTTTTAATCATTTGTCAAGTGGTGCAAATGACTCATGCATGCCTGTCACTCAAAACTGTATAGATTGACGAAAAACCGACACTAAAACTAGTTTTGAGAGTAGTGGCCAAAAAAGAAAAGAAAAAAAGTAACTATTAATGTTAATAGGTGGTTTGGCCGAAAATTAGATTGATGGGACGATTGACGGAAAACTGACATTGAAACTTCAAACTAATTTGAGGGTGATATTAAAAAGTTTTAAACATTTGGGAACATATTGCAATTGAGTGTATATTTTAGGTGTTCTAACTTCTAAGTGAAACTATCCTTATTTTATTTTATTAAGTTCTTTTTTTATAGTATTTATATTATTATATACAAAAGAATATTTAATTAGAGTCTATTTTTGCTCACCACAAAAAAGCCGTAGTGCATTACCACCATGGTAAATGAGTGACACTTGTTACAAAAAAATAATCAGATGACACGTGTCACTCATCTACTATGTTGAGCAAAAGTGAATCTCATTTAATTAAGGAAGATCAAGTATATGAATCATAGAAAAATGATTTATAACTATTTTTTTTAGAAAAAATATAGAGTATAACCAATATACCACCACGTGGTATAACCAATCCAACATATAAGGGTATTATTAGACGATGTGTTTATATTAGTAGGGTATAGTATTAATAACATTTACTCATATTATAACACATAAACTGGTTATACCATGTGTCAATATATTGGTTATACAAAATAATTTCCATTTTTTTTTTGTAATTATTTTGACAATTTCACACTTTTCATATTGTTGAATCTTTATATGTACATTCACATTTTTATAGTCACACAACTTTCATTACAATGTTGTTAATAGTTTTAAATTTTTACTTCGTTTGTTTATATATTAGAAGGGGCGCATATAGGAGTCTTGTATATATTATTGCTATGTTTGCATATTTATATAACTTTTTATGCATGGTACTCAAAGAAAAATAATTTTTATGTGGACAAGTCTTCCAATTTCCTTTTTAAATATTTAACTTTGAAATATTGGAGCAAACTAAAATTGATGATACAATGTTGCAATAGTCATGGTGCTTTTCAATATATTTATGTTAACAATTTGTCATTTTTGTTTTATTTGTTCGTAAACTAGATTAGGTCTTAAATTATTCTACTATTTTAAAGTTTCTTTACCCATATATTTATATTGGTGGAAGTGGAGCTCACATTATTGCTCAGGGTGGTTAGTTCCGACCCATGGACCACCTTGTTTATGGACTCGACATGTTCCAATTGGCCCAATAATCTCTACCTTTGGTATCTCAATAGATTCAGTAGTCAATTTATCAGAAATGATGAAGATGGTGCATTAGAGCTGGGGTGTCAAACATCCGAAAGATTTCTTCGAAATTTGATTAAAATTGGTCTCAATCAAATGAATTTGTTGTTCTGTTGATAGGAAAATGAAGGGCGTAATTAAAAACTTGGAGGAATGAGGCATGTTAGGTGAGGGATGACCGACATTTGAGATGTCGAACATTTTGTTGAGCTCCCAAGAGGCCCGTTTGGTATTTTATTTAAAATTTTTGTTTTAATGTGAGTTTTTAAAATTTGAAAATTTATTTAGTATGAAATTTAAAAATAAATTTTTAATTTTAAAAATGATGGCAGCTAAAAATGATGGAAGTGTTGAAAAAAAAGAAAGATGTTTTATCCTTTTTTTTAAAGGCTTGTTTTTGAATTTTTTCTAAAAACTATTTTTCAAAATTGTTTACTAAACATGTTTTCTTAATTAAAACATATTTTTTTGTTTTTGAAAAAAAAAGTAAAATTTTTGAATAAAATACCTAACATACCCTAGATTTCTTTAATGTTACCCCGCCCTTAATAGGAAAGGGCGTGGTTCTTGAATTGTGAGTTTTTTGATCAATCAATTTTGCATGAATATTAATATTATTCAACAATGATTTGAAAAGGTTGTGCAAGATAAATATAAATAGTTCAATTTACAATGTTAATAAAAAATTGTTCAATTTACATACTATACCCACCATTTTAATGAACTTTCAAATCTTCATTACATGAGATTTACAAGAAATGTTTTTATACAAAGTAGTTCAATTTTTATCAAATTTTTATACTAATATTGATTTTTGGAATGTATAAAATATGTATATAAATATATAATCAATGAAATGTAATTGAATAACAATTACAAGATTGTACCAAAAAGTATAACAATTACATGATTCGTGGAATGATGATGTTGTGCTGTTCAAACAATAACTTGAAAGATTAATTCTTAGTTCGAATATAAAATTATTATTCAAGTATTGAGCTCACCTCATTTCATACGAAGATTAGTATTGAGCTCACCTCATTAGTATCTTTGGCTGTTCTAACTTGACCAATTCATCATCCCAGTCTCCCCTAATTGAACCGACTCTTCTTGAAACCTCCAATTAACAAAAAAAAAAAAAAGAAAAAGAATTCAACAATAAAAATAAAATAAAATACTTCTGAAAAAAAAAAAAATCCAAATTTCACTTTTCGGTTCCTTATTTAACCCTGAGACCTCCACTACCGCCACTCTCTCCCTCTCTCTCACACCTAAATTTTCTCTCAGATTTTCCTCTTATCCAAACACCCCCTCAAAATCTCCCCTTTCTCTCTCTACACCTTCCAATGGCAAGGTCCTTCTCTCGATCCCTCACCCTAACCCGCCACCACCTCTCACCCAAATCGTCACCGTCTTCTTCTTCTCGGTTCATAACCGTCCGAGCCCAATCCAACCTTCCCCTTCACAATGAACCAGCTGACCCAGCGGCCGACTCGTCTGCTTCGGTAGATCCCCTTTTGCGCAAGCTCGAGGACGCTATCCACCGGATCATCGTGCGCCGATCCGCACCCGATTGGCTCCCATTTCTGCCCGGTTCCTCCTACTGGGTCCCACCGCCAAGGTCGAGATCGCATGGCCTGGCTCAGCTGGTTGAGAAATTGGCCAACCCTTTGACTGAGGATGAGTCCATGTCTATGACAACCGTTAGGGGCTGGCCTTCTTCTGCTTATTTTATTCAAGGTTTGCTTGAGTTTTTGGATTTTATTTAATGGTTTTGCTCAATTTTTTTTTTTTTTCTCATGAGGAAGGGTTTTTGAATTGGGCATTTTCCTGGGTTGTGGTTGAAATTGATGTAGTATCTGATTCATATCTACGATTTGATCATCTGGGTTTGGTTCTGAATTGTGTAATTTCTCACTCATGTTTAGGAAATGAATCTTATTGGGCTTTGATATTGTTTTATTCTCTAATAAAAAAGAATTAATCTGGGACTTGAAATCTGTGTTGCAATTGAAGGATTTATTGCTGTTTTATTTCAATTTGATTAAAGCTGTTCATTATAATGTTGCTGATGCTTTTTCTTCATTTTTCTTTGTAGGTGCATCTCCACAACAGATGGAGATCGTGGATAAAAAGTCTAATAATATGTCTAAGTCTGAGGATGAGGAAAAATGAACTATATATTTTTCAAAATTGGCATCTGAGGTGAGCTTTATTTCAGATTAATTGGCTGGTTTTCTAATTGTTATAAAGAATTTCTCTTTTTCTGAATTAGTACAATGCCATTAAGTTAGGTTTTTATGTTTCAAAATACACTAAATAAGGGTGGAATGTAATGTTTTTATCAACTAGTAATCAAAATAATTTAAGGGTTTCTGAAAATGGATTAAGAAAGGTTGTTAAATGGAAATTTAAATTTACAGAAGTTAAGCTGCAGTATTTACGCTATGAAAAATGCTTTGATCTTCTTTCTCCCCCAAAATAGGAAATACACTTTCTGAATACAGAATTAGATTTGACTAATACTTCAATGTGAACCATAATGAATTATGGTCCGCATTGGTCTGTATTGGTAGCATCTTCAGTCTGCCTCAGATAAAGTGTTTACTGTTTAGGTTATCATGAGAGGTTTGTGTGAAGTTCTTAATTTGGATGTTAATACATCATATAAATAATTTGAATTCATAGATTTATATTGGATTTGGGGTGAATTCCCGTATGATCTTTTAGTATAGCGGTGAGATTTGCTTAAAAAAGAGTTGATGCTATTGGGCATGATATTAGGACAAAAGGAGTCATGTCATGGTCGAAATGATGCCGATTTATATGCTATAATGGTGTTTTAGCTTTCCTGACAAACAGTTAATTACTAGAGAGAATTGTTCCTTAAAGTATACTATTTGTTAAGCAAAGCTATTGCTTTGAAGCTAATTATGCCTTGGTTTCTGGGATCTGCAGGCTCATCTAGTCTTGTAAATTTTATGTAGGACGTAAGAAGATGTATTGATGAAAGGCATTTCGTCAAGGTTTGGAGCTGTACAGATGCAACCCTGGTTAGCAAGATAGTCTGACTTCTATCCAAGACTTCACTACCCAAATGTAGTTGACTGTAAAATATTCCTTACGTATGTAAAGTAATAACTATAGCCGTCTGTTTTCAGTTGAATTGTATCTTATTTGTACCCTCCCCTGCATGGTTAATTTGTTCTGTCTGGGTTTAGCATCTACAATTCTGGTTTTATCTTGATGTCCATGTAAATATATCGACAATTACATCAATCTTATTGTTCATTAATATCATATCCTATAATTTTTTCTTTGCAACCGGCCTTCAATTCTGTGTCATTGATAGTGCACGAGAAGTTGCTAGAGGGGGATAAGGATTTAAAAACATAACCAGGCTGGTGCTTGGACTATTTTTTCTTTCAATTGTTTAATGTTTGATCTGGCTACTTCAATTCAAAAGGGGTGGCTAAATTTTGTTTGTGCTGGCTTAGATTGACTGGCAGTGGTTGGTAAGCTATCTCCAAATTGGTGTTTTAAGTCAATGATGAATTTTTTATGTGTTTAATATATATGTATATTTTGAGGCTCGCCAATGTGATGCACGAGTTTATATACCAAAGTTCAGAATCAGCATCAAGTCAAACAGAGCCTGTGAAGCCACCATTCTTATGGCTATTTTGTCTTTACCAGCATTCTCTTCCCCCTTTTGCTAGCGACGGTATCTTGTAACCACAATTTAATGCTAAAGTAGTTTTATATGAACTTTGAATCGTATCAATCCAAGTTATTTAAGATCTTCACAAGCAACTGTTGAACCAATAATAAAGGCTTGTGGTGGGTAAAACTAAGCTATTTGTGTGACTAAACCCATCTATGGATGAAGAAGAAATAGGTCACTAGCTTTCTACTTATACTGGTGATTCTCAAAAGGATTGGAGTCATAGTGAATGGAGAATTTATTGAAATAAAGATGAAGAATCTTTTTTAAGTTTTGAAGGTCATATGGATTCAGAGAGAGGCCGACTGATGTGTATTCTTTATCTGTTTGGAATGATGTGTGGTGGATCAGTATTGGCAACTTTTAAGTGTTTTGTTTATGAGCTGAAAAGCATTAATTACTTGTAGGAAATATCGATATGAGAACCTCCGAATCTAGCAGTTGCAAATTTGCAATGTTGCTTTAGAAATGCTCACTATAATAACTTAATATGAACTGCACTACATGCAACTTAATCAAAGTTAATTCTATTTGTAACCCACTCACCTGAGCCAAAACCTTGCAGCCCTTTGGCAACATCTTAATTCAACTTGGTCCAGTCTCATTGCTCTCTAGAAATGATCACCCTCTCTCACCAACAATCAACAAAACCATCTAGCTTCTAACCCTTCTCTAGCTCTCTTGCAATTTTTAAAATACAAATGGCCAACCCTACCTCGTACGAATTACTTCGGAAACCCTAAAACTTAACTTTTTCAAATGATCGTGTGAAAGTTCAGAAAGATTATCTCTCGTTGATTATCAACGAACTTTGATACCCATACCTGCAATATATAGCATGCATCAAAGAGTTCTCGTCTAGTTATGTATTAGTGGATGTACATGCGACAAATCATCTAAACCAAAAGTAGTTTTTCTTTTCTTGAATGAGAAAGCTTTATTACTAACCGTTATCACAAGTTCTTCCAAAAGAGGTGTAGCCTTGAGAATATTCATAACACTCCCAAGGTCAAAGTACCACGAAAGGATATCCAAGTAGTCCAGTTGCTTGAGGTTTCCAAATGTTGCATGGCATGCTTTGGGGTATTCCATCCTGCACATTAAAATTACCATCTAAAGATCGAGTAAAAATTATGCAAATGTGAACTGCCATGCATTAGAATTAAACTTTCACTCACCACCCCATGATACATATGCAGATGAAGAGTATCAAGCCCAGTAGATTCTCCATCAAAAAAGAATGCCGGCCACTTTGAAAGAGTCTACCTTCTTACCACGGTAGAGCTGCAAAAATTTATTCACACGTCTTACAAAGTCTTGCCTTTCAAATCGATTAATCGACAGAAGATCCTTGCCTTGTTCATAAGCATCGATCAACGAGTCTGGCATATATATCTGCTTCCAAAAATGTTTGGAATGCATGTCAAATGCAAGATTGGGCCTTGTTAAGTTAGATTTCAAATATCCAATAGGTTTATATTGGAAAACCATCTTTTATAAGGATTACAATCTAATAATAAACCGATTAAAATAAGCCCAAGTTGATGGGTTAAAAGACACACCAAGAGTTAACGGAGCTTACAACAAAGACACAATGAACTTCAAGCATAATGGTTCACCTAGCAACGAAAGAGAAATGTCCACTTAAGAGTCATATGACCTATCTCCCCTCTGTAAGCACTTTAGTAAACAAATATGGTACATATAATATTCCTTGTTTGTAAAACTAAGTAGAATTTTGAAAGCCATCATCAACCCAGGTTTTGATAACAGGCTTCTTCACAAGCAAGTGTTGTCTTAAAGGCATGTATGACATTATATATGCAGAGTAATTGGTGCTTGCAAATCATCATGGACAAGTGACAGTGTCCCATATCGAAGTAAACTGAGGGGTTTTGGCCCATTTTGGAAAGAATAATAAAAGCTTGTGGTGTGTTATGAGAGGTAGAAATCAAAAAAGACTGGAAAGCAACCACAGCTTGGATGTAAAACAAAACCCATCAGTGGATGAAACAGAAGAAGATCTAGGTTATTAGGGATAAATGTCATTTTGCTTCCCAGACTATTGTATTTGTATTAATTTGCTTTCAAGACTTTTAATTTAGAAAATTAAGATACAAAACTTTTTTAATTTTGTCATTGAGGTAATTTCGTCAATTTACTCGGTAAATTGATACAAGTGAGGGCACATAACTACCATTTTTCCCTCAATAAAAACTCTTTGTGATGAGGATTTGACTTTTCGTAAACGAAGATTTGGATAGAAAGCGAGCAAATTCACAAAATTATCTTAATTGACAACATTAAAAAAGTCAAGTACCTTAATTTTTCAAATTGAAAGTCTGAAGAGCAAATTGATACAAGTGTAATAGTCTGAGGAGCAAAATGACATTTATCCCTACTATTTATACTAGTGACTTTCAAAAAATATTTGAGTCAAAATAAATGGAGAATTTAGTGTTATATTTTGATGTCAGAGACGTTATAAGTTTTTAAGGTCCTGTACGTGGTTTCAGAGAGTGACCTCTCAGTCTCAGATCAGAAACTGATGTGTTGTGTTGAGGATCAGTATGACAACTTGGTCCACACTCCACAGACAGTAACCTTTGTTAAGTGTTTTGTTTATTACCCACCTAGCAATATCTTCAACTTGATTCAATCTCATTGCTCTTCTATAAATCCTTACTCTTACCAACAATCAACAACCATTTCTGATTTAGTACAAAAGTGGGAGTTCCAACTTTGATAACAACCATGACTAGAGAAGCTCAAGCAATATTTTCACTACTACTAATGGCAACATGTGCTGCAACCAGCCTAGTGCATTGCCGCCAGGGAACCCGAACGACATAGCAAAGTGTTGGTCATCACTTCAGAACATTCCAGGGTGTGCATGGGAATTAAGTCATTTGAGACAATAGGAGAACTGAGTTTTGTGTTTCGTGTGGATTGGTATGTACATGTATGCATGTGCATGTTATGCAGTTTGAGGATTATGGGCAATTATCAAACAACCAATTCAAAGGTGAAGCGAATTTCAAGTTTGGCCCTTCAAGCCAGACTGTTATTGAGAGTCACATTGAGTTAAACCAATAATGAATAATCTGTCGCATTGTCTAAAATTGGCAAAAAATTTCGCAGTAAATAGCAACTCAATTTCCCAATCATCATCATCATCACCACTTCCTCAAATCCAATCTCTAGCTCCCATAGTTCTCATTACCTAATAAGCGCAGACCAGCCAATAGACCCATCATGTCCAAGGCATTCACTCTATGCATTGTTGCTTTCCTTGTGTGCTCGCTTCACATTGAAACAACTCATGCCAATAGTATTGGTTATGGTGCGATTCGACATGGCCAGGCCCATTGTACTGGGTTACACTGCTTGCCTCCACCAAGCAACCCTTCTGGCAGAGGTTGTGAGAAGGAGAACAGGTGCAGGGGTGGCCGCAAATTAAAATAAGCCTCCAAATCATGCCCAAGACTTAAAGGAACTTACAACGAAGACACAATGAACTTCAAGCTATTACCAAAGATCACCTAGCAACTAAAGAGGAATGACCACTCTTATATGTACTAGTTCATGTTCTTGTTCTAACCATATAATTATCAACATGATGTAATAGTAAAAATAATCCTTTTATTAATAAGGAATTGGTTATTCTAAAGAGTGCAACTCTATACACTTGTCAATGCCAACAAAATTCTTTTCTTTTTCAAGTTTAATCAAGTTTCTCGTCTATGCACAAATAACTTTGTAAATAATAAAATTATTTGTACTATATTTATTGGCTACATAGCTATATATATATTTTTTTTTGAGTCGGGGAGTGGGGAGATCGAACTTGAATGCATTGTGGATAAATGAAAGGCCCTTTTAACTGGGCTACCCAACAACTGCCGGCTACATATCTCATTAAGCAGTAATATGTTACGAATTTACTTGTTGTAAAACTATTACTACCCGTCTGACCCCTCTCTCTCTCTCTCTCTCTCTACAACCGTTAATTAAAACAAAAAATTTGTTTTATTATTATTTTTAATTTGTGTAGAACCACTATATTAGTAGACCATAACTTAGGAGCCATCTGTGCAAGTGTGCAACATTTCATATTCCAAAAATCCAGCTGATAATTTAATCCAGCGCTAAATGAATCACACCTGCTATTTTACTATTTTAGGAAGCTTCCTAGGACCAAAGCCAAGTATTGACCCACTAATCACAACATAGACAACGTGAAGCCAGTAATATTTACAGATTTCATCCAACCTTGTGCCTTTCTTAGGATAGCCAGAAGAAAATGGAGTGTGGCAACACTCAAACCTCTTTTCACTAAGTAATGAGTTAGAAAATGCAAAAGGAAAAGAAAGAATTTTATATAGAACACTGGGAATTGAATTACAACATCGTCCAACAGGAAGAACAGATCTTGAGACAACTGCCTTCTTGAAATCTCTCCCAAAAAACAAAAAGAAATACACAAGTAATGCAGAAACCGTATAAACAATGGTTTTCTGCTCTGCTGAATCAGTATACTTCAATTGTAAATAAATATACAGGTAGAGGAATTTTTGAAGGAAACCCACACTCTTGTTATTGCTGTACAGTTTGACAAGAGGGATAATGCCGGTAGATCAGTTGCATGTACCTGGCGAGGAGAAAAGACTGATTTTCCAGGGTTCATTACTGAGTTAGAACTCCAAATGCTGCATGTAAAATGGCACAATCATAGCAAAGCAGGACCCTGAAGAAAATATGTGGCAAACTGTAGCGCCTGGCTTTACTGATGCCTGTGCAGATCAAGTGTAGTCCAGCCACAAGTTACAAGAGTCCAGAAGGTGGCATTCGGCTAATATATGAGAACCAACAAGAAGATGCAGTTTTCCACTCGGAAGTATTACAAGCCACAGCAAAGAAAACCCTAAAGAAAGTACAAGTAAAGATTGAGAGACTAACAACACATAAATTTATCGAGCATACATGCAAGAAATGTATCCATTAAGGCCAAAGTAAGAAATTGATTAGTGCATAGATAATGAAACCTGGAGAAATTAATTTTTCTTTCTTTTGTATCATTAAACACACTGATAAATTCAAACGAGCATCCTCATGCACAAAAATTTATAAATGCAAAAGATAACCCAGCCATAAAGAAAAAAAATATAAAAGCAAACAGAATATAGAGAGGAATACATCCCTGATCTAAGTGACAGGTTTCAGCAAGAAAAGGAAAGCAGGAGAAAGCAAAATTTTAAAAGTAAAAAGATAATATGAAAAAGCAGCATGCAGAATCTAAAATTGCTTACAAGACAATCCAGCAGAATGAGGACTTCCACTAATAAAGACCTAACATTCTTAGCTCTGTCACATGGCTGGGATCTAGTTCGGGGGCATTCTTAGTATCTTCTCGGTCTTCTACAACATATTCCTGGCATCATAAAATTTCTCGATCCATCAGTTGAAGGAATATAATAAGAGTTAAATGCTTCAACATAACTATTAAGTATGAAACTAGGAATAGTTTAAACTACTGTAGCAAGCTCAAAGTATGAGGTACCAGACCTTTGTTAATTCTTGTTTGGCAAGAACATGGTAATGTCGTTCATTGATTTTCTGTCCACATATTATGGCTATGAAGAAGCCATAAAGCAAACCCACCAAAACAATAGCTAAAACTGCAAACAAAATAATACATGGAATTAAATTGCAAGTAGTGTAATCATTTAAAATGTCCTTCCAATTAAATACACTTTGTAATATGTTATATCAGAGGCATTGGCCTCAAAATTAGAGTGGTTTGATGAAGTGCACAGCTAGGTATTTTATGAAATGCGGCCCCTTCAAAAAAGTGGAATTATTTTCAGACCTTAAACTAGAGAAACTAGGTGGTGGCACTTGGGTTAGACAAAGACCAATCCGAATCCAACACAATTTTTGGGAATTATTTATCCCGAATTAATAATATATGACATGAATAAGAAAAGTAAATAATTAAAAATTAAAAGAGGAAGTACAAGAATAGTTTCAGATATTCAGCGCTGGTGGGCATCTGGGTGTGTGTGTGTGTGAGCATGCCCTACACACAGGACATACATATATTATAGAGAGTTCAGAGAGCAACTTGGAGCTAGCATACCAGCCATAGTATAAAATCCATATGGGTGTTCTTCATAACCAAACATTTCTCTTAGTTCCTCTCCATAAAATTTGTATACCATCACTCCCAAGAATGCCACAATCTGATGAAAGAAAATATTCAAAAATTTCATGAAGGTCAATACTAACAAGGAATTCTTATCTTATGCTTCCATAGCAGCTAGTCACTAATAGAACTTGATAAACGATATAACTTACTAAGAACCCAACAATAGTGTTTATAATTATCAATAATATGAAAATCTGAATACTATTAGGATCAATTCAGATTCCAAAGGTACTGTATAACAACTTTGAAATACAGCGGCACCACATAAATGTGTGCTACAACTGAGTCTTTCTAATCACATTGGACACTAATTTTCTGTTTCTAATCAATACTGCTCTATCTCATGCATAGTTGAATGAAATTTAGGGAAAATTACCTAATTGATAAAATGATATGAATTACATTAAATTTTTTGTTAACATACCAGCTGAACAATAATGAAAATGAATGCATGGTCTCTAGCAACAAGGAACTGAAATTTCAATCTCAACCACCAGCGATCGGGAGGGACATTTGCTCGTAATATGAACACTGCCCTGCATTCTGTACAATGAGCAAAAGCAAAGCCCTCCTGCCGAAATAAAAGGAATGGATAGTCAACACTGAGACTCCACAACAGAAAAATAGTCTTTAGTGACATAGAAATAATTGCATTATTACACTACTTTAAGAACAAAATTAGATAAGCACCAAAATAATTCCAACACAATCATATACAATTCCATTCTTCTAAAGAGAAAAATTCTGAAAAGTTCATCTGCGAGTCAGGAAAGGGTCAGCATCAGCAATAAGGAAAAATTATTCACCTTTGTTGACCTCCAATTATCCAGACATGATCTATGGACATACTTCTGGGTACCTCTACAATGGCATGGAGCAATTATGTCTTCTCCTGAAAAATAAATACAGACACCCTAAGATATTAGAATTCCAAGCCACCAAAATAGAGATAGATTGAAAAGGTACTGAACTATGGTTATTTGTCACCCATAAGTTACTTGTGTATCCATATTACTTAAACCATTCTCAAAAATTAATGGTGACAGTAAACCAAAGATACACAAAGAGATACCAAGAGCTATAAGAAATTAAGAAGTCAGAACCTCCATTGTCGAGGCAAATACGGCATTGTGGTTGCTCTACATTCACCAACTTAGAATTTTCATCGACATCTATATTTTGTGACTCTTCATCAGTAACAGCAAATTCACCTAGCACAGCTGTAATTTCACATGACGAAGATTCTATGGCTTTTTGCGAAATGTCAGACTGGCACAAGATGGGTTCACACTCTGAAATATCTTCCTGACGACTATCATCAGATATTAATTGCATTGCGAAGAATGTCGAGTCATGAATAAAAAGAAAAAGTCATTGCCAGAGCTATAGCTCCTACTGACCATTTCAGTCAGAACTAAAAAACCTATAAAACAGAAGAAAAGTTACACCAGTTAGGAACCAAAACCTGCATTACATGTCAAGGTATTGTTACTTCTTAGATATGGAAAATTAAATCCCATTTCAACTGAATAGCAATAAATTAACATTCCAAACTACTCAAAGAACTTTCCATAAACACATCCAAGCCCAACTCCAATCTGATCCCCCCCTCCCCTCCCAAAAAAAAAATATATAAAACAAACAAACAAACAAACCAAACATCACTTTAATATAATTATTATCCCTTCCATTGATTCCCAGCCTATTCTTCATACCCTTTTCCTATTCATTCCATTCTTTCAACAATTTCTTCTTTTTAAAAAAGAAAACGGACCCATAAATTTCTTAAATAGATAAACTCTTTCTCAATTTGCCAATGATAATTATATAAAATTTGCATAAATTTCCAAATTTATTCATCTGCATAGCATCAACTTCAGCTCCAGCTTTCAAGTCCCCTAATTACATGTTTACCTTATGTAGTTTGGAGTCCATACAAATAATGCTTCATTTCCTTCCCCAAAAGATAAATCAAGCACAAGCAATCAATAAATTCAACGCATAATCTAAATCCAAAAAATGTGATATAAATACAAAAATCTCATCGAAAAGGTATGTAATTCAATCAAAAAACTAATAATTTCGAGCTAGAAATGAATTTTTGTGAGATCAATTGAGGGAGGCTGACCTGATATTCAGCAATAGTCGAAGATCGTCATGGGAGTGAAACAATGCAGGCACGGATTGGATGAGTACGTTAGGTTTTGCGAATCGAATTTTGGGGGTTTTTAAGAATTGAAGTGGAAATGGTGAACTTTGAACGGACCGAAGGTGATTGACAAAATTTGGGATTTCAATTTTCAAGTTTTGGTTTTTTTTTTTTCCTCAATTTAAGTTTTTAATTTCATTCGTATTTGGACTTTGGAGCCACGCCTTGGCAAATGGTGACAGATGTTATTAAGCACGCCGTCGCCCTGAAATGTAATAAAAAATGCGTCGGCAGTCGGCACCAAATTTAAGAAAATTAAATTTGTCAATAATTAATTTAAATATATATAAATCATTGGACGGCACTGTATATATGAATAGAGTGATTAAATTTGATGAATTTGATATTAGAAGATAGAAATATTAAATATTAAAATAATGTGCATTCCTCTATGGTCCTTAAACAAAGTAATTTTTTGTCTATGACCCCATTTAAATTTGGAATTTACTATTTCCCCATCATATCCTAAGGGCTAAGATCACTCCAACTAGAGTTCATAATGAACTAAAATCATAAGTTTATAAACTCGGTATGTACCTATACAATACAAATACTTATTGAAAAATACAGATATGAATTACTTATGTTGAATCAATTTGATATTAAAATCACATCTGTTGCAATTCCAGAATACAAACCAGCCCATCTAGTAAATTATTTCATGTTGGTTCACATGTCTGCATGAAATGTACAATCTATGGGGACTGAACAAGTTGTCAGAGGTGCCTGAATTCTCATATTTTTGCTGCATATATATAATTCAATAATGACAAAGCAACTAAGCAAGTGGTCAAGAATCTCTTTGATTTTTTTAATGAGAAAATTAATTGGGAATAATTTGGGGACATTGTGAATGTGGAAACTGCAAAGAATATTGTTACAAATTTATATCACTCTTTCTCTTTTTTCTGCAGGTTACATTCCAAGTAGTAGAATACAAAAGGGTGAAAAATGAAAATCATGTCAGGCCTGCTTAGTTATGAGTTAGAATTCATGTTAGAACTTAGAACTCACTGCAGCTTTGAATCTTTGGCAAAAACCTTGGAGGAAAAATCAGTCAGTGCCCCACCAGAAATTTGATCACAAACACCATAATTTGAATGGTCCTGTTTTTTTTTTTTTTTTTGGTGCAAATATCTGTTTTTTGTGTGAAAGAAGGTCTAGGGATACTTGGCACAGCAGTTGCAGCATCTTTCTATAAACCACTCTAACCTGTTCACAAAAGAGAGATAACAACCGTCAAGCTAAAGAAGAAAACATTAGCTTATACAATTAACCTTTAAACAACAACAAAAATTTTGTAAAAAAAATAGATAAATAAGGAGGTTGACTTTTCTTTGTGGGGGTTTGATGGGTCAAAGTTTGAATGGGCAAGGAACCAATTTGTTTTTAAAATTTGGACATCATACCTGTTGATCATAGATTTAGTTGACTTAGTATTACATGCCTAGCTACCAGTCAATTCATGTGTAGGTTTAGTTTCCTTCTGTGTGTCTCAAACTCTTAAACTGTTTGTTCTGGTTGTTTTTTGAAGGTTTCCTTCTGTGTGTGTTCTGGATTTTCTCAACTTTGACTGGTTGGTCCAGGCTTTGGATCACAGAAAAGTGACCTTGTTTCTCAAATAAAATGGACCATAAAGTAAACCTACCAGTCAAAAGTCCCCTGCATCTAGTTGCCTGAATTTGAGCATTGCTCAACGAAATTCAAATCATTCCCATATATATGTTCAAAAATCAGAATTTAAAAAGTAATATTGTTTCTCATGAATCTCTAATCTATAACATAAAATGTATCAGCCTCCAATTATGAAATGGAGTAATACAAGTAGCCAGTTTTGGAACAAATCCCATCTGCATCCCTTAATTCTCATGAATTTCAAGGATTTGGGTTCTTTCTGAAATTTATGGTTTCTAAAAAAATCCACAAGTTCTCTAATTAAAGCTACTGAAAGGCCATACATCAACATGAATTGTAATGCAGAACTAGAAAACTGAAATGGTTGAGAATTATGATTGGCCCTTGTTTCAATAAACCATTTAGCTGTGAGAACAGGATTGCACATGTTGCAAGCAAAATTAATTACTGTTGAATTCATCAAATTCTTGGTCAGTTAACTTATTACCTTAACCCCCCTAAATCCTAATATTATCTAAATTTGTAATGAGATAGATAGATAGATAGAAGGGCTTGCTTACAAGTCTACAAGGCATGATGAGTTCCTGGATTCTGAATGGCCTTCCGGCGGTCTGCTGTCCAAGGAGAATGCTGATGGCACTGCAGGAGTACTACTACTAGGCAGCTTCTCATGGTGCAGCAGAAGAGGGATGTTCTCAGCTGATGTGTGGCTGGAAGGAGGCGAGAAAGGCGGCGAGGGGGACGGAGATGGCGAGAACAAGTACTTTTGGTTGCCAGGTCCTACACTGATGGGAAGTGGTGAGGGAGGTGTTGGAGGTGATGATGTTGGAGAAGCATAGACTACTAATTTTCTCTTATCATCCTCCATTGAAATAGTAACGATATTCACAATACAATGTGTTGGTGTTCTCTGTTTTTTGGCCTTGGAAAGTATGTGATTAATGTTTGTATTAGGACATGCCCTCTTGGCAATGTTTTACTTTCCCGGGAGTTTTTGTTTGAATCTTAGGTATAAACCTAACGGTCATGGGCATGCATGCTCTTCAGCTAGCTGCTCATTCATTATCTTGTTGCAAACATATTACAGGCCAATCTGGTAAGCTTGTGTAATTTTCTTCTTGGTCTTTTAGTTGTACTTGTTACTTTGGGCATTGACCAAACTTTTTTTCATTATACTCTTTTATGGGAATCTTTCTTGTCCAAATAAATGATATTAGAACAACTTTATGTAATGGACACGTGTTATATATAAAAACATTTATAATTTTTGCAGTTTGACGGGTTTACTTTTCCATATTATGATATAAATTTATGAATTATTAGATCGATTAGTATATTATACAATGTTGGTCCATAGAAGAACTCTATTAGTTTTGGACCTTTGGTGTACGAATGTATGATCCAAATTATAACCCTCTTTTTGCTTTACCAAGCGGTGAAATGCAAAATGTATGAATTGCAATCCATTTCGGTTCGAGTAACACAGCAATGTCTGATCCTCCTCGTACTTGTTTAACATCCCCTCATGCAGTATGCTCTGAACATTCTCCTTGTGCAACGGCTTCTCAACCAAGCGATCCCCTCCTGAGTTGTGGAATGGCTTCTTGTGCTTCCCCTTCCAACGATAAGGCCTCTAAAATCCAGCTTCGTGCTTAATTATAACAATCTTTTTTTTCCTTTTTTTTCTGTGTGTTTTTTGCAGGAATATGGATATTACAAGACCCAACTTAACTCTTGTTACCCTTGATGTGGAAGCATTTGTTGATCATACATTGGATGTAAGATTGAAGTGTTACTCAGATCCATATGTGAAGTTTAAGACTGCATCAGATGGAAAGATGGAGGATTGCTCATCTGAAGGTAATTTATGTTAATTAAGAAGTCATATTAACAAGGAAAAAAGAAGATTGGTATATTACTAATTATTGAATCTCATTCTCAATCAAACACAACAACTAATAATAATAGGTTTCTGGTGAGGTAGGGATTTTGGGGGCAGAAAAAAAAAAAGGGGAAGAGCCATGGAGCCTCAGATCTGAGCAAACCATTCATTTTCGCAATAAAAAAGACAAGCACTAAAATCTGAATAATAAAAAAGAAAGAGACAACAATTCCACATACCCATAAACAGAATTCATACAAAAGAAAAAGAAGGAGCTTGGAAGAGGAAGGAGGGGGAGAATCGGAATCATTGCTGGCCTCTGAAGCTAGCCTCTAATAAATCTGAGCTCCCCTCGTAATGGTTTTGCTTAGCTAGCTACAGGCCCAGGGCTGTCCTGCTTGTTTGGGCCTTCGGGTCCT
The DNA here is from genome assembly GCA_003254865.1 of Dryas drummondii. Taxonomy (NCBI): domain Eukaryota; kingdom Viridiplantae; phylum Streptophyta; class Magnoliopsida; order Rosales; family Rosaceae; genus Dryas; species Dryas drummondii. The sequence continues at coordinate 240,491 of QANW01003611.1, forward strand.
CTCTTTCTATAGTTTTTGGGTTTTTTTGTTTTGTCTAAATTCTCAAATAATTTAGACCCTAATTTACACCACAAATACTAAAATATAAAAATAAAAATAAAACTAACAAAGGGACTTATGTACCACTATATTAAAGAAGGTGTCTCAACTCAAATTTTAATAGATTTTAAAATTCATGAATTGGTTAGAATTCTCATGAAATTTGTTATGTGTTAAAAAAGTATTTAAATTTATCTAAATCAATTAAAATCTTTTGCTTAATGAAATCATGACTTTTTTAGGACATCTAAATTTCATTAGAATTCATTAAAATTTGAGTTTGAGACATCTTAATTTTTTTGGAATCCATTAAAATCTGAATTGGGGACATCTAGATTTCATCGGATTTTTAAAAGGGAAACTTAGAGTCCAGTTCATTTTATAAGTCTTTTTTAGACTAAAACTAGTAGTAATTTAGGGTTTTTAATCAAATTCTTTTATTTTTCTTCTTTTACGGCTTTATGTTAGGTTTTAACTCCAAAATTTTGGGCTCTGCTCAAATCTTGGAGTTAAAACCTAACATGCAGCCTCTACAAAACTCACTTTACACCTTAGGAGGAGAAATACCTTTCAAAAGGAAGAAGACTTTATTATGAATAATAATGATTTTCTTATAAATTAAAATGACTTTATTATGAATTTAAAAAATTTCTTAAAAATTAAAAGACTTTATTATTAATTAAAATAATTTTGTTATAAATTTTAAAACACCCCCGGTTTCTATTTAAAAAAAATTTTTCTAAAAAACTCAAGCCCAAGTATTTCTTTTTTAAACTCTAAGTTAGAGACATCATCCTAAACTTGAGGGTAAAGGTGTCAAAAAGGTAGGGCTGGCCCAAGCACGACATGGCACGACACTATTAAATGGGCTGGGCCAAAGTTTTTAGCCCATCGAGCATGACACGGCACGAGCACGACATGAGTACGGGCACGTAATGAGCCCAAATTAGGCACGACTATTTTAATATTGTTTTTTCTAGTTTTAGAGAACTTTTCAACAAAAATATTCAATTTTCATGAAAAATAATGTTAATATTTAATTATAAATAAGAAAAAATATCATAAAATTAGTTTTATCACCTTAAAAAAAAAAATTAAAAAGGCCTATGGGCCAGCCCCGTTTAAATTTTAAAATACCCGGGTCTCTATTTAAAAAAAAAAATTTCTAAAAAATTCAAGCCTAATTATTTCTTTTTTAAAATCTAAATTAGAGACACCACCCTAAATTTGAGGTTAGAGGTGTCAAACGGGTTGAGCCGGCCCGAGCACGGGCATAAAATGAGCCCGAATTAGGCACGACTATTTTAACATTGTTTTTTTCTATTTTTAGAGAACTTTTCAACAAAAATATTCAATTTTTATGAAAAATAATATTAATATTTAATTATAAATAAGAAAAAATATTATAAGATTAGTTTTATCATCCTAAAAAATAAAAATAAAAAAAGATTTGTGGGCCGGTTCATTTAAGGCACGGTACGAGCACGAATGGCCTGCGGGCCGTGGACTATGTCGAGTTTAAGTCTTAACTATATAGGCTGGCCGAGCGCAGCACAAAAGCACGATGAGCTCAACTCCATTTGACACCTCTTACCTCTACTTGAATGGGTATTTATGTGAATTTTAAAAGTTCACGGTTTAACGTGAAAAGTATTACAAATTTACAACCATAACCGGTGGCTACGCAGTCGGTATTTGGCCGTAATTATCTCCCAACCACCAGGGGCATATCCGGAAATAAACATAAAACTTAAAGACTTACTCTACCAGCCTACCACTCACATTTTCCACAAAAGGAAGTCAGTCTTCGCTGCACTTACCCAAAAAAAACAAGTATCTGAGTCTGTCAACGATTAGAAAAAAACCAGAGAGTTCAGACTCGAAGAGAGTTCAGTCTAAAGAGTCTCAGTCTCATTGAGAGAGAGAGAGAGAGAGAATGGGGGAGACGAAGACCGTACATTCACCATTGGTGACATACGCTTCCATGCTATCACTGCTCACTCTTTGCCCTCCCTTTGTAATTCTACTGTAAGCTCTATACATCTTTTCTGTTTCAGGTGTGTTTTTTAGAAGATTTGAATTTTATGTTTTTATTATTTTACATGTGAAAATAAGCTTTCCTGACAAGTAATGATTGGGGAATAATGGGTTTTCATTATTTCTTTGGTTTCGTGTAGAAATAGGATTGTTGAATCCAAATCTCATCTAGCTTTTTAGTTTTCTTGTTTGCTTCCATAGAAACTTTTAATTGATGGGGAAAGTGGACTTGGAGCTGGAACTAACGCAGGGACAAGTTCAGTTTTGTTCATCTCTTCCAAGATTTGAAATTTGTTTCTTCTATGCTAAAAATTTGATGATTTTTAGTGTTGAAAGAAAGAGATGCTATACTTGCTGATTTTAAATCTTAAGAAGTGTAATATTTTTATATTTTTGTACTATATAAAGTATTGAACTTATATTTGAATGTAGATCCATTGATAACTTATTGATTTTTATTTCTTCTTTTTGTTTGTTTGTTTGTTGTTTTACAATGCTCTGTTTGGTTGATTAGAAAATGCAGGCATGGAATCAGGCATTGAAACTTTAAGTGTTGGATTTTGATTAGTTGGGACCCAGTAAATAAGTTAACATACGGCGTAGTACAGCTAAGCTTAAAAAATTATTTTGCTCAATGTAGCAAAACGGATTTAATATGGGCAAAAGTTATGAAATTTGGTATCATAAGTTTCACTCAGATTTAGATCAGAGGAATCATAATCTGATACTTAATGCAGATGGTATACAATGGTACATGCCGATGGCTCTATTTTCCGAACTTGGGATTACTTGAAGCAGCATGGGCTGCAGGGGTTCATTGAAATATGGCCAAGACCTACTGCCACTGCCTGGAAAATTATCGCCTGCTATGGTGCTTTTGAGGCTGCACTTCAGCTGCTTTTACCTGGAAAAAGGGTTGAAGGCCCAATATCTCCATCAGGGAATCGACCTATCTACAAGGTGCTGGATACTTGATTTGTTTATGTCAAAACTACTTTGCCAAAGTGATTATAAAAGATGGGTTTCTAAGTCTTTATGCAATACAAGCTCAGTTTATATGATTTGAATGTTCTACAACCTTTGGCCTCCTACGAGGCACTAGGTTGTCAAAATTGTATAAATTAAAGCTCTTTTTGTTATTAAATTGATAATTTTTTTCTTTATGAAAATTAAAATTGATAATTATTAACTGTTAGTTTTCTAATTCTCAATAATGGAACGAAACCTCTGCTACTTGTTCAATAGTATAGTTATATATGTCTTTTCTCCTTTTTCTTTTGTAATATAACTCGTGCATTTTGCAGGCAAATGGTATGGCAGCATACTTTGTAACATTGACTACCTACCTTGGCCTTTGGTGGTACATACTTTCCCCATGAATTCACAGCGTTTCCTTTTATAAGCTGCTCTGCAGCCTTGAATTCGCATTCTTAGAAGGGGTGTGATGGTCTTCTTTTAGTCGCTGCTGTGAGCAGAATTTTTAATCTTTTTCCTTTTATATTGATTTGGCGGGAGATACCGAGTTATTGACACGGTGGCCATTCTTGTTGTCTATATTAGTCTCAAGTTGCAATATTTCTGTTGGGATTGAGTTTTTTATTTTATTTTTTATGCTATGTTCCTTGTAGCATGATTTTCTAAGAAGCAACATTTTACTTTTTCTAAAAATTTATATTAGTTGTCCTAACACCTAAGCACCAAACTGTTTTCTAGTGCATTTGATGCTTTCTTCTGGTTATATTTCAGGTTTGGGATATTCAACCCTACAATTGTTTATGATCATCTGGGAGAAATATATTCAGCCCTCATTTTTGGAAGCTTCATTTTTTGTATTTTCTTGTACATAAAAGTGAGGGTTCCTAATTATGCCAAAATATAAGTTTAAGTATGTGCAACTTAGGATTTTTTTTGACACGAATGCTTCATCTATACAAGGGTCACTTGGCACCATCTTCCTCTGATTCTGGCTCTTCTGGGAATGCAATAATTGATTTCTACTGGGTAAGTGCCATTTCCAAGTCTCTTTTTCTTTTCTCATCTAATTGCTTAATTTTGATATGCTATATACTTCTATTTCATATTTGCCTATAAATAGAATTATAAATGTATGAGATTATTTTTTTAAATATATATTATTTTTGCATATGGCCTTATGTGAAAGATCTATTATTCCCTTTCCATTTTTGTAGGGTATGGAACTGTATCCTCGAATCGGTAAAAACTTTGATATCAAAGTTTTCACAAACTGCAGATTTGGGATGATGTCTTGGGCAGTTCTTGCTGTGACCTATTGCATAAAGCAGGTATATCTTCTGTGATATTTCTTTTTGTCCATGTTGTTTAGGTCAGATTTCACTTTGGTCCCTATTTTCTAATTTCAATAAATTTACCAGTAAATTGAATTAGACACTAGCCAGGGAGAGCACTTAGATGTCACCCAACTGCTTACTTGTATGCTCTAAATCCCAGGCAATTGTACAATTGTTTGCTAACCATACAAGTAACAGCTGATGCACCATGTCTATGATTTCAGCCACCTAAAGTTCATTAAGGTGCCTAATTATTCCTTTGATTTTGTCGACAATCTTCTCAATTCCATAGATGGGCCTCCTTAGTGTCTTGGCCTGGTGGAAATTTGTAGCCACCATGGAGTAGACATAGGTCCAATCCCACATGAAAGAAAAATTAGTTCCCTATTCTCTTAGTATATGTTAAGATAACGTTTAAGGACTTTTACAAATTTTTATAATATTGATATTTGTTTCTTGTTTTACCAGTATGAAATGAATGGGAGTGTAGCTGATTCAATGCTTGTAAATACTATATTGATGCTGGTGTATGTCACAAAGTTTTTTTGGTGGGAGGCTGGATACTGGAATACAATGGATATTGCACATGATCGAGGTTCACATATGCTCTACTTTTTACTTTTTCTCGCATTGTTTGGTTGGCACTTTCTAGAATTCAAGGGAATCCTGAACATGTAAACATTTCTAGAATACATATAAGAAGCTGCTCCATACTCGTTCCCACTATGTAATTTTGTTGTATTTAATATCCTTATTTTGACGAAGCAATATTTGCCCTGCTTATACAAGTTCCATCCATATGTGCTTGCTGGTGCATCCATTCTTTCATGCCAACAAATGAATATCTCATTGGATACATTTAAAGACAATTAACCCGACAGTAATGGATCTCATTCAATCATAGATTCCTCATTCTTCACCTTGTTCTATTCATGCTTCATCTAACTATGTTCCATTGTATTTTTGTCTCTGGCAGCGGGATTTTATATTTGTTGGGGTTGCTTAGTCTGGGTTCCTTCTATTTATACTTCTCCTGGCATGTACCTGGTCAACCATCCTGTAAATCTCGGAACTCAGGTATAATAGAATCCTCATACATTATATTTGAGCAATGTTTCTGAAGGTGTGTTCTAAGTTTATCAACTTCTGATTTCTCTATTTTAAAAGGATGGCTTTCCTTTATATCTAGTTCATGCACATTTTCTATACATTTTGGGTTCCCCATGCATGATGGGTAGTTATTATGTATGCTCCTGGGTCTAAAAGTTGACTAGTCTCAATGATCATGGGGGAAAAAGGATTAACCATAAGGCTTTGGTTACTGGTTAGGTTGTTTGGATGAATACTATGAAATGTTCTTGAGGTTTGACTTCAAAAAAATGCTTTGCATTTGGTTCCATTACATTTTGCAAGAAAATTGGGATAAGATCTTTGTCTTCATATAGGATAAGGTATTTTTAGGACCAGAGAGGACTGCCTTCTGCTTGGAGTATCCAGTGGGACTCCAGTGGATTAAAAAGCAACGAAGGAAAAAAAATAAAGCTCTGTAAAAAAAAGAAAAAAAAGAATAGGATAATAAAAACTTTAGGCTGTCAAAGTCAGGTTGCAGTTTTTGCAATTTGACAAAATTGTATTTTAGCCAAAAACTAAAAACAGGCTTACGTAGCAACTAAAAATCCATGTAAAGCCTGGATGTTTTCCACAGTGGATGAAATTTCTCAGTTGATTCATTTATTCTTCTGTTCTTCCTTATTTCTTCATGGTACCATTTGTCACATTTCTAACAATCTCCAACCTCATGTTCCAGTTGGCACTTTTCATTCTAGTGGCGGGCATTCTTTGCATATACATCAACTATGATTGTGACAGGCAAAGGCAAGAATTTCGCAGAACAAATGGCAAATGCTTGGTTTGGGGGAAAGCTCCATCAAAGGTGTTTGGTCTCATGAAACTTATCATGTGATTCTTGTTATATGTACAGTTTGAGATATGTTAGCTGACAAAAGAGACATGATTTTTCCATATCAGATAGTCGCTTCATACACTACCACATCTGGGGAAACAAAGTCAAGCCTTCTTTTAACCTCAGGATGGTGAGTATTTTAATTCTATTGTAAATGTAAAATTGTGCATATCCATATAACTGAGTAATTGTGTCACTGCTTTTTAAACCACATGGGGAGTTGAGCCATGCTTTTGTTGGTCTGTGCACATTGCATATTCTAATTCATGCGCATGCTAGAATTTAGAAGATAAGCTGGTGCTTTTTGCTAAATTCATTGCTGATGTATTTTGCTGTTTCTGCAGGTGGGGTTTATCTCGTCATTTCCATTATGTGCCAGAAATATTAGCTGCCTTTTTCTGGACTGTTCCAGCTCTTTTCAATCATGTAACCATTTATGCTTACTGTTTTTTTGTTTTCTTCTTGGGGGTGGGGGGATATTTGGATGTTGTGGAGAACATCTTGCTGAAACTTTTCCTTCTTGTTGTTCTCCTGCAGTTTCTTCCTTACTTCTATGTGGTGTTTCTTACAATCCTTCTTTTTGACCGAGCCAAAAGGGATGATGACCGATGCAAATCCAAGTAAGCAGATACAGATTCCACTTGTTACATATAATATATTTCTCTCAAGGCCAACATGCAATGATTGGGTCAAATCCAAATGGACCCAGCAGCTTTCTTCCCGCTTCTTGTTTATCCTGTAGAGGTTTTAAGTTGAAGCAGTTGAGTCCTGAACTTCTGGACCATCGACCCTTATTACTGATGCCAGTTGATTGAATCAAATCAAACTTGGTCCCATGACACTTGAACACATTTTTTGAATTTTTTCTGAATCTACCTTTAGCTGGAAAATTTACAAAGACCTATCATTCATAGAAAAATAAAGTGAAAAAGCCATAGAAAAATTAAATGGTTTTAAGCATCTTATGTAATGTTGAATGAAATATTGACAAGGTCCTGCTGCTTGCAGGTACGGGAAATATTGGAAATTATATTGTCAGAAGGTCCCCAACAGGATCATTCCTGGAATTTACTGAAGAATCCTGTATGCATTTTGTGGTGCTTCACTTTGAACTTGCTCTTGTTATTCATAGCTAGTTTGGTAGTTGAGAATGCTATGTATATCATTCCCCTTTAACTTATTGGCTCTTGCTAAGCCTTTCTTGAGGATGTAAGTTTTAATATGTTGTGATATTAGTCTTGTTGACTGGGCAAAGAAACATCAGTTTTGATGTGCATTTGCAGGCTTTTTAGTTGATTTCTCCAATTTTCCCATTATGCGCCAAAGATTTTTGGGCTTTTCCCATGAGTTTCCATTAAGTTCTAGGGGTAATTACAACTATATTTAAGCTTTTGCATAGAAGAGAAAGAACACCAGGGCCTCTTTTGATGTATATGATTGGATTGAATAAGATAAATGACTAAATTCATGTGTATTAAAGGAAAAATATGGACTAATATAAAAGAAAACTTGTTTCTTCCAATCTCCCCCGAATGGTGCATTTAGTGGGAATAAGTTTCCTCTCATAGTTAATTCATTTTTTTTTCCATCTTTTTCTTTTAAGTTAAAAGACATTTTTCACCTTCTCCTTTGAACACACATGAATCTATTTAATTTTATCTAATTTTATTGTATGTATCAAGCAAGGCCTAGAAGTTTAATATATCCGATTTAAATTGTATATACGGAAGGTTACCGAAACCCCTAGTACTAAAGGCAAGTTTTGTATGCGCCGGTTATATTTGATCTTCCTTTCATGAGGCTTCTGGCCAAGTTTTTGAATCTCTTGTGTTGGTATTACCATTTTTGTCTCGTGCCCCTACTTTCCAACAATTATACTACCTTCGTAGAAGTTTCTAACTTATACCTAGTATCTAAACTTTGGACCTAAATTAAATCTGAAACTCATTTACCCTCACCACTAGACTAACTTTAAATGATTTGTAGAACATTTTACTTTCACATCTATAGTAAGAGTTCCAATTTTTCCTTCCTCCCCACAATTAAAGAAAATGATTATATGTTTATATTAAACTTATTATCATCTGATTCATCCCACCCACCCACCTTTTACAAGAAAAAAGATTAATGACAACTTTAACCTTAGACGAAATTACTTAAATCTCACCGAAAAAAAAAATTACTTAAAGAACATGTTGATTTTTTTTTCATGTTTTTTTAAGAACATGAAAGACGCCAAAGCCATTGAAGGCAGCCATAAGCTCTAGAAAGAGGCACTAGCCATGGAATCTACTCAACTTATTATGTGTATAATTATTAAGGGTAATGGTTTAAGGGTTTTTTTTATTTTTTATTAAATAACGAATGTTTATAAAATTCGAACTCAATATTTATTCTGATAAAAAGAGATTGGGTGTTATTTACTAGTATAAATGTGCAAATGATTAAGGTTTATATTTTAAGTTTTAATAATTGCACATGTACTGAGACTAAGACCCTTAGCCCAACCCAGTGAAAAAAACTTGTTAGCCCACAAGGGCCAGGCCGGCGGAAAAGGCCAGGGGTCCATCTCTCCTCTTGTGTCTTCTTCATCTCCTTCGTTCGCCTCCTGCTTTTTCTTCTAACCCACTCATGCCCTCTTCTTCTTCTACTTCGTTGGGCAGTTCCCAGCTCTCTCCCACCTCCATTTTGTTGTTGTTGCTCTTCTTCTTCCTCTTCTTCTTCTTCTTCTGTGGTAGCAGATGAATTTGGAGGCTCACTCAGTCCCTCAGTCACTCACTCACGCACTCCCTCCCACAGTCCTATTTCTGCAGTTGCCACCCCCCAATCTTGGAACCTTGTTTTTCTGATTTGCTCCCAATCCCCAAAAGCCCAGAAGGTATTTCTTCTTTAGCTGAAGCATCGTTTTCTACAAGCTGCAGTAATCCAGATATCTTTGGGGCTCTCAGTGCTAGGCAGATGAAAGTAAGTACGTTTACATTCTAAATTCATCAGTGCTACAACCTTATCAGCCCTACCCCACAATAAATTACTCACGATATTAATGTTGGTTGGTTTGCTAATTTATATTTGTTTAAAACTTAAGAGAATATTGTTCTTTTTTAATTTCATAGCATTGAAGATTTATTTCTATGTTGTAATTGCTATATTTCTATAGTTTAATTTATTGTGCTCGATTTTCATTTATTTATATAGTATCCACATAACTTTCATTACATTGTTGTTAATAGCTTCTCATTTTCATTCATTTGTAAATATATGGGACCAAAAAGTAATTCCACCCTCTCCCTCTCTCTCCTAATTTTCTTATGTAGTGTTTGGTTTGCTGGAAGAATTGAATTTTCATGGAAGTGGTATGGAGATTTAGGTGTTGTTTTCTACATGAAAGGCCAAACCAAATTATTAGAGCGCTGCGCATGCTGCCAATCCACTACTTTTCATCACCAGTGGTATGTTCAACTGACAACACCCAAAAAAAATTCCGGGAAAATCTCGACCCAGAAAGAAGTAAGCTCACTCTCACTCATCAGATTGTGCATTCCACTTTATTGAATTGCCCTTCTGATTTGATTGCATTGAGATTCTTCCTGTGGTGTGCTCAACAACCCAATTTTTTTCACAATACGGTTGCATTTGATCACATGGTTGGTGTGATCAGGGGCGTGATGGAGCGGTACAAAACGGTTAAATCCGTTGTTAAGGAGTTAGAGAGTGTTGGGTGTGTCATAAAATCTCAAACATTTTTGCTCTTGTTGAGGATTTATTGGCGCGGCAGAATGCATGTGATGGTCTTTGAGGCTATTGAGCAAATGGGTGTTTATCATTTTACACCCAACACTTTTGCTTGCAATGTAATCATTGATGTATATTTCAAAATTGGGGATGTTGATTCAGCTATTAAGTTCTTGAAAGAAACCCAAATGCCAAATTTTTTGACTTTTAATATTGCACTGTGTAATTTATGCAATTTGAATGAATCTTTTCATATTAGAGATGTGTTGAGAATGATGTTGGGGTGGGGATATCACCCAAAAGTTGAGACGTTTGAGATGATTTTGAACTGTTTCTGCAAAATGGGGAATATAGTGAAGGCACATCAAGTGTTGGGTCTAATGATTACTTTGGGGATATCTGTGTCTGTAAAGGTTTGGAGTATGTTGATTGATGGGTTTTGTCGAATGCAGAGACTTCATGTTGCACATAAATTATTTGAGAAGATGGTTAAGACTGGTTCTTCTCCTAGTGTTGTAACGTACACAATATTAATTAGAGGATTTTTGAGATCTCACATGGTTAGCAATGCGTTCAAAATTTTAAATATGATGGAATCTAAAGGATATGCCTGGGACTTGGTTCTTTGTAATGTATTAATAGATTCCCTCTCTAAGGTTGGGAGGTATGATGATGCATTTGAAGTTTTTTTTGGCATGCAATCAAGAAAATTGGCTCCTGATTCATATACCTTCTGTTCACTGTTATCTGCCATATGTTTGTCTAGGAGGTTTTCTCTGTTACCCAATTTAGTTCGTGGACTTGACATAGAGGCTGACTTATTGGTATGTAACTCATTTCTCAATTGTTTCATTAAGTCTGGGAATCCATCTCTTGCTGAGAAGTTTTATAATGATATGCTGGATGGAGGTTTTACACCAGATGAGTATACTTTTGTTGGATTATTAAGTGGACTATGTAAAGCAAGAAGAGTTGATCAAGCAGTTGATGTGTACCATGGGATTGTCATGAAATACCCTGTTCAGGATGCTCACATTCATACTGTTGTTATAGACGGGCTTATAAAGGTTGGTAAATTTCATAGGGCCATTAGAGTATTTAGGAAAGCAGTTGCAGAGAGATACACACTTGATGTTGTAGCATATACAGTTACCATTCATGGACTTTTTATGGGTGGTAGAACTAGAGAGGCTTTTTCACTTTATCGCCAGATGAAGGAGGTTGGTTTAGCTCCTAATGCATATACATACAATGTAATGGTCTCGGGTTTTTGTAAAGAAAGAGATCTTAACATGATTAAACTGATGCTTCAAGAGATGAGTGAAGCAAAAATAGAACTGAGCTGCAATACATTCTTGAGATTATCAAAATTCCTTTGCAGACCATATCATTCTAATTCAGTTACTGATTTATTGATTGAGATGAGAGATTTGGATTTGATATCTGCCAAGGTAATGCATGAATTACTTCCCGATGAAGTTGTCGAATGCGTGAAAGGAGATGATGGTCGCAACGCATTTTTGGATGTTTATTCAGAAACTGATCTATCTGTAGAGACATCTGGCTCTGAAGACCTATTTGATGTGGCTACTTCAATGGGTTGAGATCTATATGCCTCTCAAATGGCTTTTCTTGGAAATTTATGATCTTAATTGATATTTAGTCAAGCATTTTAAAGGTAATTTTTCCAAGTTGAATTTCTTTTCTGTCTAATTGGTTGTCTTTGAATTGCCTTTTGGCCTTTGGGATTAATTTTTAAACGTAATCATTCCATTTGGATTTGTTTGGATTTTCAGGTCGTTCGTAGTGTGATAATATAACATGCAAAGGCAAGAATTTTGCAAAAGAAATGAAAAATGCTTGGTTTGGGGAAAAGCTCCATCAGAGGTGGTTGGTCTCATGAAACTTATTATGCTATCCTTGTTATATTTACAGTTTGATACAGCTTGATATATATTGGCTGACAAAAGAAATGTGATTTGTCCATATTTCTCACAGATAGTCGCTTCATACACTACCACGTCTGGGGAAACAGAGACAGGCCTTCTTTACCTCGGGATGGTGAGTATTTTAATTCTCTTGTGAATATGAAATTGTGCGTATGCATTTAACTGAGTAATTGTCTCACTGCTTTTTGTCGTGCATGGGAAGTGAATTGAGCCATTCTTTTGTTGGTCTGCTTTATTGATTTTGTGCACTTCAGAACTAGTTGTATGAGGCCAAGAGTGCGCCATGGAAGTTGGCATCTTTGTATATAATTTACCAGGCTAATCATGGGAAGGCTAAACTGAAAAGGTGATCTCTTCTCTGCACATCACATATTATAATGTCTTGCATATGCTAGAATTTAAAAGGCTGGTACTTTAGCCAAAGCCATTGCTGAGCCTGCAGGTGGGGTTCATCTCCAGAAGCTCTAGGGAAGAGTACAACTATGTTTAGACTAAAGCAATTGGCATAGAAGGGAACGAATGCGAGATGTTCAACCTACTTCAATTTAGATGGTGCACAGAGGAAAGGATAGCCAAAACCTAAGTACCAAAATCTACACGATGAAGAGAAGGCCTACCGGTGTTCCAATTAATCCCGGATGATATGGAATTTGCCACACTCACCATGCTTCCTGTCAAGTCTCGAAATCTGTGATGCGGTTCGAGTATCTGTGTAAACTTGGTTGTGGCATAACATCATATGCTTATTCCTACACAGGGTGGAACATAGAAGGAACTAAGAGGGCCATGGCCTCTGCAATTTTTTTTTTTCAGAAAAAAAATCAATATAAGTTGTAGAATACCAATGTGTTGAGCACGGGTGTCACTTGGAAATACATTTTTTATTTTCTTCTATTATATTCTTCATTTCTTCTTATAAATATTACAGTTAAATACTTAGATACTTGATCTTTATGATTATGGGTAATACAAGTTTATATTTTTTATGTACTTAATTGATTAATATTGCTTTTGTTGATATTGTTAATTGTGAGTTTATTTGAATCCAATTATTTTGTATCTAATTCTTGACCCAACTTCTTTTAGATAATTTCTTACATTTACAGTTGCAAAAAACCATTGGTGATTTGTTCTTGTAATTTCTTTTGTTTTAAGAGCCAAACATCTTCAAATCCCAAACTTTTAGTTGAAACCAGTATTAACCTAATTACCTAAATACTAATGTAATACAATCAGTTCATGCTCAATTAAAGATTAGTTACAAAAAATAAGCAAGTATACAATTAAATCAGTATTAAAGAACTAGGTATTTTACAAGAAGTCAAAGACAATTGGTTATGATGGTTAGTGCAACAATGTGTAAAACTTAATATACAAACAAAAAAATTTACATGCAAATGAACAAAACTTGCCTTCAACCCCTATTGGAGAGGAGCTCCTCCAATTCACTCTTACAAAAGCATGTCATTTTAATATTTTTATTTAAAATAAATAAAAAATAAATTCATACATTGAATTAAAAAATCAGAATAACATGTTGTGAGAGGGGGTTTGATACAAATATTAAATTCCAATTTTATCATATCAAACAAAATAACATCTGGCTAGCTATGGCAATTTTTGTTTTCACAAAAAAAAAAAAAATAATAATAATAATAATAAAAATAATTTTTTTATTTTTTTAATTTTTATCAGTAATCCGAGGACAAAAATGGAAAGTTATGATTTCTAAGGGTGTTGGGTGCAAAACTCGAGAAATCAGTCTTCCGGGTCGAACCCAAAATGAATCCGAATCATTCCGTAGGGCGTTTCGATGATTGAATCGTAAAACTTGAAAGGTGTATTCTTTGGTTAAATTTCGAAGCGAGAGAGCATCTGTTTTACTTTGAGGTACGATCCTAGGGTTCCCTACTTTATGCTTTCTAAATATTCAGCTAAGAATTTGTGGCAATTTTTCTTAATTTACTGCGGTTTTTCTGCTAATAATTTGCTAGTTGAGGAGATGATGATGATTTATTTTTGGGTTGTTCTTATGTATTTCTTGGATTTGGATTAACAAATTGGGTTTGTTTATTTATTTAGTTTATTTTTTTTTTTTCATTTGATCGGCCTTGTGGGTAAAATTGGTTATTGCTGCCAACCCAATTACCTGGAAATAGGGTTCTTTGAGTTCAATTGAGCATTTGACCTTGATTGTATAATGTGAGTTGGTTAATGAGGGCTCAGCTGCAAAGTGTTTTGGAGGTTTTGAGATGGGACATCATTAGCTAGCTGTATGGTCTTCTATTGCTTCACCAATTTACCCTTTTTGTTATAGGTAGTGTTTGGTTCCCGGGACGGTGTATAGTTGTCCTGTGCTTATTTGCATTTCGAACGCTCATTCTTTTTCCGCTTATGATTGCTCTCTGCCATGTATTGTACGCATGCTCTTTGTCCAATGATTTTTTCAAGTCTGTGATTCATCATATAACTTTTTGTCTTTTAATCTTTTTGACAGGAAACATGTCAGGATACGAGAATGTTGTTGGTGGGAAGCTGAAGCTTAAGGGAAAGGCTCTAGATGTGAAGGCTGCTGGGATCAAGAAGAAAAAGAAAAATAAAAAACATCAAGATCAGCTATCTATTGTCACAGAAAATGAGCTCTCAGCTGGTAAGTTATCCTTTTGATATCAAAGTTGAAATTAGTTTTTCTTTTTTTTAGTTTAAATAAGCTGTCTTTTCTCCTCTATTTATTGTCATACAAATTGAGAAAGGTTTGGCCAGGCATGTATTCGTAAAAACACAAACATAAGTTGAGCAAGGTTTCCAGTCATCCGATATATGTTTTGTAAACTCTCTGTGTGTGAGTGTATGTGTGTGTGTGAGAGAGAGAGAGAGAGAGGGAGATTTTGCCTTAGTCTAATGATACCTAAGAAGTGTAGAGCAGTAGAGCCACTTTTTCTATTTTTTTTTAATTGTGAATTGTGAAATATGCTTAGTGCGCATAAGAATTATGGTTAGGTTGGAACCATTGATCAACTAATATTCTAGCATTGGTTGGCAACTCAGAATTGTTCAATCTAGTACTCTACTTCTCATTGTTGCAGGATGTGGATTTATTAGAATAAACAAGATGTATTAGATTTGCTATAATTCTTGTTATCCTGCAAGTGATGTTGTTGGCCTTTCTCTCTTCCTTGTACACATACTCTTTGCATTGATGTTTTCTGTCAATTGATGTTGACAAAAAGGAAAGGGGGACTGGGAACGCTGACCATACTGATCTATCTATGGCTCTGTGATCACCAGTACCCTCCATCACTACTGCAATACTTACTGCAAAAAATTTTGGTTCCTTTTCATCATGCCTTTTGAATGTCCGATAATATTCCTTTTGTCAGTTTTATCATTCAATATGGTATTGGTGTAGGTGGAAGTACAGAAGGATCAACCAATCCTGATGAGGAAGATATAAATGATGCCAACAAATCAGGCGAGGATGGGAAGGGTGCTCATTATGATGATCATCTCACACCCGCAGAGAGACGATATATAGAGCAGAGAGAGAGAATTGATACGCACAGGTTGGCCAAGACAGCTAATAAATCCCATCGTGACAGGATTCAAGATTTCAACCAGTATCTGGCAAACATGAGTGAGCATTATGACATTCCTAAAGTTGGCCCAGGTTGATTCAGTGAAGTCTATGAATATGAAAGCCAAAGGATCAACTGTCTCGTTTGTCATTTTGAAGTCAGTGCAATATGTATGGTATTTTTCATTTGAACATCAACTTAGGTTTTATATTGTATTTGGTAGTTTTTGCTTGACTATGAGTAGATTGCTAATGACATTTTATTTTCACCTTGATTTTGTGGAACTCAATTACTCTCTTTTTAGCCCTTCAGATTGCATGTGCTTCTAAAACCTTCATATCGCCATCTCAATGTTAGTGCTTGGCTGAAAGTAATAAACTGCTTTCCTGGTAGTCTCTTCCTGTCAGTGGGGAGGGCTCAAGAATCAAGATCTACTAGCAGTTACCATGGATGAAAACAAACAGGTGGTTGATTTTCTTTTTTGGTTTAGATGCACAAATGAAGTGGAAATCGATCACTGGCCAAGTTGAGCCTTCAATGCAGAGAAATCAAAATGTTGGAGACCTAAGGATTTGAATCAGGGCATGGTAGTGAGGGTCCACAGCTTTAATTTTGGACGTTGGGGCATCAGTGACTGGAGTCAAATCTCCATCACTTAATTGACCCTTAAAAGCAGCTGGCTAGGGATTGAGACCATAGAAAAAGCAGTGCCATAATACTTGGATAAATTCATCAATGGAGATGAAAGAATTTAGAAAGCTTTTTTTTTTTTTTTTTTGGCCAATAATTGTTAAAGCTTGATCATGCAGCTATGTCTAGTTTAGTCACCTAAATATGACTTAAATGATCTTAAATACTTGTCAAGGCCAATTTCGGTCTCAAATGTTTTACTTTGCTTGGTATGTCAAGCAGACCAACGCTTGTCCCACCAAGGAGGGTATCCAACTTTATTTTCCGTTTACTTTTCTCTTTGTTGGCCACAAGGGAATGTCTCCCGACTCTCCTTCAGTGTATTCGTTTTACAGTCAAAATTTGAGATGTGGAGAGACACAAATGAGAACAGCCACCAAAAAAAATCAAAATCATACATACCTTATTGATTAGATACATAAATCAGAAATGGGATCTAGTCTCTTATTCTGGGTAACAACCCGAAGGGAATGACATAAAATACAATAATTAAGATTATAACTTACACATCCCAGCTAGAACAACCGCCACATGAGCAATGCTAAAGTGACATCGCGATAAAAACTAACACTGCCGTTCATGCACAACAAAAAACAGTAACAAACTGTCATCGCCACACCAGTCCAATAATCTAAAATCATAGTTTTGAGATGTTTGATCATCGAGTTTCATCCTCAAGGGCACGGAAACCATTTGTCAGGTCCTCATGTAGCTTCTTGAATTTTCCCACGAGAACATCTTCCCCTTCTGCCGGATCCTCAAATTTTTGAGACCTGTATGTCACCGGTGAGGGAGTCAAGACCTGCTTCCCATAAAAATATTAAAATGCGCAGCATTATAATGTTACTTACACTAGGCGGTAAAAGAGATCTCCCAAACGATGCTTGATTAGGGTGTACGTTATCTTTAGACCATCCATACCAGCTGCTCTCTCTACTGACTGCATATTGAGCCACATCACATCAATAACGGACCCACAACCATTGCTCATTCAATTATCCATTTTAAGTTGAATTCAGAAGTCTTTATGTACAGTAGAAATAGACTTGATATTTATAATCCGTTAAAATCAACCTAGACACGAATTCCTCAGACATACTGAAGATACTGACAATGCAGAAATCAAAGAAAGGAAAGAAAAAGAAAAACAGTTCACCTGATTGGCCAAATTAAAGAAATGGATGATGTTCCGCATCATCCAAACAGACTTGTAGAAAGGGCAAAATTTATCATACCTGTCCAGTGCAAAACACGTAAACAATGAATAAAGCTTACCAGGCCCAACCAAAAGAAAAAGGATATGGAACATTAAATTAGATACATAGTTCAAAAGGAAGGACTAGAGAGCTTGAACTCACGGAGTAAATGCATTCTGTGCGAGATAATCCTCCCTCAAGAGCTTTGCAGTGTCTAAGGTGATCTTATCTCCTTCAGCTAAAGCATCCTTTCCTACAAGCTGCGGAAAACCAGATATCCATGGGCTTCAGTGGCAGGTAGATAAAAGAACATTGAATAATTTTTCCTAAAGATCACTCAAAAATAAAAGAATTGTGGGGAGAATAGGACAATCTATATATCTGATAAACCTTGGGTTCGGGCCAGATATCATTCTGATATGACGAAGCCCTATCACTGGCTCTTGAAAGTTTACAGTAACTTGTATTTCAGTTTTAGAGGAGAGCACTCTAGTATATCAAATGGTTTCTGTTCTTATGATTAAAGGACCACCTAATTCATAGTTCAAGCAAATAAAAACATACTTGGACAATTTCATTCAAATCATCTTCTCGTTGCAACACCTCACGTGCCTTTGTCCTGATGTTGATAAAATCAGGGTCAAATTGATCATAGAAAGACTCTAATGCCTACAAAGAACACATAGAGAAATAAGTGAGATGATCTACAAAAAAGAATGAAGAATTAATACAGATCAATCAGTGAGACCAACCAGGGGGGGGGGGGGATTCATAAAAGATAAGGAATAACAGTTTATGAACACACCGTTGAGTACTTTGAGTAGGAAATAAGCCAGTTCACAGAGGGGAAATGCTTCCTCTGGGCAAGTTTTTTGTCAAGACCCCAGAAAACCTGCAAAGGAGAACAGACTAAGTTAAAGAGAATCAAAGTTGTTTTTCCAGACTAGAGGAATAGACCCTACTGGTGGAACTAATCAAAAGTTTATTCTTGCTGATATCAGTCATGAATGTGATGCATTTATGAATTACGAAGGGAGACACTTTCCAGGTGTCAGGCAACACCTCCTATTGGTTATACTTTCATGAATAAATATGATATTACAAAATATACCTGGACAATGCTGAGGGTTGCAGATGTCACCGGATCTGAGAAATCTCCTCCTGGGGGAGAAACAGCACCAACAATTGTCACACTACCATTACGCTCTGGCCCACCAAGACACTTTACTTTACCCGCACGTTCATAAAATGATGCTAAACGCGCTGCCAAATAAGCAGGATACCCACTATCTGCAGGCATTTCTGCCTGTATATAAGAGAAAGACAAATGCCATTAAAGAGGGATATAAATTATATTTCATCTATTTTAGAGAGACAGAAACAGAGACCACAAATCAATAACAATAGCATAGGTTATAAAAAGGAGAGAAAATTACCAGCCGCCCAGAAATCTCACGCAATGCCTCTGCCCATCGAGATGTTGAATCTGCCATCATACTGACATTGTAGCCCATATCTCTGAAGTATTCGGCAATAGTGATTCCTGAAAATTTCACACATAAGTTGAAAAATATGAAAACAATGCTTAAAATAATAAATTGACTCAGACTCACTGCACAGGATCAGGAACAACATTGCTCAGAAAATTTCTTTAGAAGAGTTCAATTCCTATTAGAGACATAGTTAATGTCTATGCTTTCCGAGCATATATATAGCATAATGGACCATCAAAAGTGGTGAAGTGCAGTGAATTCAAGCATTTTCATACAAACTGAGCATTATCCTCTCACATAAAGTTTTTATTACATTAGTTTAACCTTACTTAGATGGAGCTTAAAAATTTACCAGTATAGATTGAAGCTTCACGAGCAGCCACAGGCATGTTAGAAGTGTTGGCCACAAGTGTTGTACGCTTCATGACAGATTCTTCACGGCCATCAGGCAAAGTCATCGTCAATTGAGGAAAATCCATGAGAACCTGAATCATTTGATTACTTTGAATTGATCAAAACCAAGACAATATATATAGGTAACTAATGAACTGATTATAGTAAGTTTAAAAATGCATACCTCTGCCATTTCATTTCCTCGTTCTCCACAACCAACATAAACTACAGTGTCTGAGTTAGAGTACTGCACATAAACAAAGCATCTCATACGAAGTAACTAAGGCAACAACTTCCCAGGGTATAAAATTATAAATAACTATAGGAAGGCTCTAATAAATTAAGGATATGTTTACCTTTGAAAGAGCTTGACTAATAACTGTTTTTCCACAACCAAATGCACCAGGAATGGCACAAGTCCCACCAAGAACAGAGGGGAAAAGGGCATCAAGAACACGCTGATCCAAAAAAAAAAATGGTCAGAAACAACTAGTCCCAAGAGATTGAAGAGTTGAGCAAACAAACAACACTTAGTCTACCTGCCCAGTAAGTAGAGGGGTATCAGCAGCAAGCTTTGATGCTACAGGCCTTGGTGTACGTACAGGCCAAGACTGCAAATATGCATACCAAAATATAGTTTACGATAATGAACAATAGTAGTAACTATGAACATTCTGAAAGCACAAGCCAAAGAGCAAACTCTAAGAACCTGCAGCATAGTAAATTTCTTTTTGACACCTTGAAACTCAAGCTCTAATACAGTATCCTGCAAATGCATATAGGAAGATTCAATGCACAAACTTCATAATAATCCATTCAGGATTGAAAATAGTGCTCCCACTCTATGAAGATAAAAATCATAGTTGACAGTGATAGTCGTAGAAAGGACTATCGAAATAGCAATTCAAAATTCTTAGTCAAACCTTCAATGAATATTGACCAGGTGGTGCGACATAAGTAATTTTTCCCATAGCATCGGGAGGAAGTGCAACACGGTGCTCCATCAAACTGTTTTCAAAGACAGTCTGCAATGCAAAAATACCCATGCCCAGACTTTAGACGCAATTCGAAAGAAAATGAACATACTCAGGAGTACAATATTCTTCAGAAAGTCCTTCAAAAACCAATAGTTCAATGCTACAGAACTTACAGCATACAAGTCACCACCAGTGAGAAGATCGCCTTCACCTGCGATCAGTGGTTGAAATGAAATTTCAAAATCAAACAAACCATATTAACAATAATTTATTTATCGCCTCTAAATAGATTACATAAATTTGCATTAAATTACCTATTTTTTTAGGCTGAAACTCCCAAAGTATATCTTTGTCAAGAGCTGGGACAGACACACCACGTGGGATATAGACATCACCAGATCTTTTTGCAATAGTTTTCAAAGGCCTCTGTCATGACCAGAAACAAGGAATAAAATAGGGAGCAGGTATGCATGAAAATTTGCTCCGTCAAATAACTTTTTCAAAAAATTTAAGGCTCTCGTTTGAATAAAAGATAATTACAAGAATAAATATAAAAAATTAGTTCCCAAAACCAGAAAAAACTGCAAAGTAATATTCAAACAAACCTGGATTCCATCAAAAATATTTCCCAATATTCCAGGTCCCAACTCTACTGATAAAGGCTGAAACATCAACACAACAATTATTAGCTGATGCAATTAAATAAACATAAAAACAAAGAGGGTAAAACAAGATGGCAGACCCACCTTGCGCGTACGTAGAACAGGATCGTTCACCATCAACCCAGCTGTTTCCTCATAGACTGAAATAAGCAGAGGAAATAATATATTATTATACCAAACTTAAAATGTTAGCTGACTATTTTTTATTTTTTTTTATTGAAATGAGGAAAGCCAAACACGAACAGATATGAACATGAACAATAATAAAGCATAAAGATGAAGAAGCAAGTAACCTTGGATTGTGGCAGAATCCCCTTCTAACCGAATAATTTCACCAATCAATTTATCATGTCCAACACGAACCAGCTCGAACATGGCAGCCCCACCCATGCCATCTGCAACTACGACTGGTCCTGAGACCTGTAAAATATATTTGCCAAATCCAGTAACCAGTAGCAATTCATGCAACAACAAATTTCTCATCACTTAGCTAATAATAATATAATAGTGATCAAAGAAAACATAACTAACATACCCAGATAACCAAGCCATAAACACATTAGTAACAAAATCTTCTCATCCCATATTTAACCCAAAAAAGTTAAACAAATCAGATCAACAAAGCAAAAAAGAATAATGAAAAAGAGTATAACTACGTAACTCGTGATTAAAAATTTAAAAGCAGAGGAAAATCACTCAACTTTTGCTGCTCCAACGATCAAAAACACTAAATAAATCAGGTAAAATGTTTCCATACAATTTCATATTCGATTCTACTACTCCAATTAATCAATCACTCAGTTTTTTGCGCAATGCAAATCGTAACCGCTGAATTCATGAAGCAATAATTAATATTGATCGCAATGAACATATGAAATGTCACTATTTGGATCAATTAAACAAAACTAAACCGTTTTAATCAACCACAAAATCGCAATAATCACGGAATTGGCAACAACAGAGCACTGATCCAATCACTTCAAAAATTCATCAACAACACAAACAAAAACATCAAATTGATATCGAATTCAACGAAAGTGGAAGCAAGTGAATCCGATCCATTCAAATCGAGAGTAAGGGAGTTGTTGTTGTACGTACCTTGCGGACGTAGCCATACTCGCTCTCCTTCTCGGAGTCCTCGAAGGTGGTCATCCGGGAACCGTAAACCGCCGGCATTTTGGGCGCGGATCGGAGTGAAACTTGGAGATCTGAGGTGCAGAGCTCGACCAAAAACCCTAGGGCTCCGACCGAATTACAGAGAGAGATTGACAGAGAGAAATTTACAGAGCGAGAGCGAGAGAGATAAAGAGAGAAGCTTGAGAGAGAGAAGACACGGACTAGTTATGGAACTTATGGGATGCTAATATTCGTGTGTGAGTAAGAGTGTGATCCGCTGCGGATGACTCTATTTTCTCTAGCTACACGTGGTCCATTCACGTCACATGGCCCCACGATTTGTTGATCTTAGTGATGACGTGGTGGGATCGGGTTGGGGAGTATGTGTTGGAGAGGAGAATGCTGCTGCGCGGGTCTAGTATATGAGTAAAAAGGAGCCAATTGAATTTTGCCGCGTGTTTCTGCTGAAGGTTGTTTCCGCGAAAGAGGCTTTTTCGTTTTGTTTTTGTTTTTGTTTTTGTTTTGGCTTTTTTATCAGTAGCAAATAGCAATGTACTGCACTGGATTCTCCATATTTGCCTGACCAGTCATAACTTTCCGGTTGCAACTTGCAAGTATATTTCTACTTTTGTTTTTTCCTGTACAAAATAAAATTAACAATATTTAGAAGTTAAGATAGTAAAATAGCAGAATTTTTATTTTTATTTTGGGTAATTATATTTAATTTACCATCAGATTTCATTTTGAGCATCTATTTCTTCTGCTAAAAAAGTAAGAAGTTACTTGAGAATTTTGAAATTTCAGCATATGTTTTTTCCTATTTATGTTACATGGTCCATGTCCCTGTATGGCTGTATCAAACATAATATTTCAAAATATCTCAATTATTTTATAATAATAATAAGATTGCTGATGAAAGGTGTTTGAGATGGAGGAAGACAAAATAGTACGTGTGGTGGTAGCACGTGCTAGGTGTTGCCTTACTTGTCCTTATCGCCTTTATTATCATTTAATCTGTGTTCTGTTCTCTTACATATAGAGCTAAAGTCAAGAATTATTATATAAAGCATTTTTCCAAGTGAGGGAGGAATGGAGGATAATATTCTTAATTGTCATTGGTTAACATTTCTTACACATAACAAGGTGGGTAACTCACATGATTCACATCTCATTGTTCGTAATTCTTGCAAATTTATCATCAATCGGGTAAAATTTTCATACAAAACGAGTGTATATAATATAGACTTAATTATCGATTTATCACTCAAAATTGTAACTTATTTTTATATTGATACCTGAAAGTTTTTTTGTTCTAAATTATCACATATAACTTACATCTGTGTCCTATTTTACTTTGTTTCGTTAACAATTTAGTTAAAAATGCTGATTTTGCCGTTATTGCTGACGTGCCGCGCTAGATGTGCGCCACGTGTCACATTTTTTTTTTTATAAACTTTGAAAATTAATTAAAAATAGCTCAAAACTCAAAAAAATACACAAAAATTTCATATGGACTTGTCTACTAATTTACTATGAGGTCAAAATACTAATTTTCCCTCTAAAAATTTCTAGAATTTTCTAAAATTTATGTAAAGTATCGAAATAATTCTCTAAAACAGGCTTTTGGTAATTTCCAAAATAGTTTTGAAAATTCTTCCGACATTTTATGAAAATTCTAAAATTTATTTAATAGAGGAAAATTTATTTTAATTTTCTAGAAATAAATTTGGACTTCCCAAATTTTCTAAAAATTTTTAGAGGAAAAATTGGTATTTTGATCCCATAATAAATTAGTACTAGTCAAGACGAGTCTGTATGAATTTTATGTGTATTTTTCTAAGTTCGGAGCTATTTTTAATTAATTTTCAAAGTTTATAAAAATAGGAAAATAAAAAAAGAAGAAAATACAATAAAAAATGTGACATGTGGCGCACATCCAGCGCGCCACGTCAGCAATAACGAACAAGTCAGCATTTTTAACGGAATTGTTGACGGAACAAGGTAAAATGGGACACAGATATAAGTTATAGGTGGTAATTTAGGACAAAAATTTTCAGATGGTAATATGAGAATGAGTTACAATTTTGGGTGATAAATCAATAATTAAGTCTCTAATATATATTGTTCTATTTTTTGAATCACTTATTAAAGTATATACCCTTATATGAAGTAAATTTTTATATTTATTACAATCCTCTATAACAACAATATATATCTAGAAGTTACTTAACCATGCACTGCTAATTCTAAATTTCTAATTCCTCATACTAGAAACACTATACATGAGATATTATTGGGTTTTTTTATTTATTTATTAAGTATTGGTGTAATGGTCATGGAGTAGTACAGTTGCAGTGTTTAAAAAGGTCTAATCTCATCTCTTCTCTGCACATGTTCTTGTACTCAAATGTGAGATACCATCTCCATAAATATATGTATATTTTAAGTATGAGATACTATTGGATTTATATTTTATGAAATTGCAATGGATGAGCATACATATTATGGGAAAATTTTTATAATGCGGGCACTGGATGTTATGTGGAAGATTTTGGACTTTGTATATTGATTAATTCATTTTTCTACTATTACGGTATAAATTGTTGTGATGAGAAATTGAGAAGATAGAACAATACATATATACTCATTATATAAAATTTTACTCAATGGATAATAACCGGATGTTATGCGGAAGATTTTGGATCATTTTTTTACTATTATGGTATAAATTGTTTATCATTAAATGTTTTATACAACATACGGTTTAATGTGTTTATAAGTGGAACCGTCGGCTGCTGCAGTGTAGATGTTCTCCATGTCATCACAGTTAAAAGTGGAACCGTCGTTTCTCCAGTCTCAACTACCAGTATAAGTTGAGTTGAGCAGCAGTACAAAGTTTTTAACTTTTTACTCAAAGAAGATGAAGTAGAAAGAGTGAGTGAGGCCGTGAGGGTTACTGGGTAGATGGGTACCTCACAACAAGTTGCAGTCTTAGCGGAGAGAGAGCCTGAGACAGACAGTCAGAGGCCAACAACTTTCACCAGGTATCCTGTTGCCCATGATAGCTTCTTTGATCCCACTTGAAATAAAAAGCTTTGCATGTCTCAGAAAAACAAAGCCTCATAATTGGAACTGTAATGGGTATTAGAGAGCCCAATTGCTTATGAATTAGTGAATTACAATGGGCTTTAATTCTGACCTCAAGTCCCATATCTCATTTATTGGCAGTTCACCTATAGCTAATAGCATATTCAATTGGAGCTACTGTATTTGGCTATTTGCAATGCTCTTTTTCTATTATTATTGTTTATTCACTTTTGAATTTTCACATTTTATTAGGAAAGATTCTTGAATTTTTGCTGCTAAGAGATTAATTTATGTATTTGGCTGTTGAACTATTGTTATCATTTGATGATGTCTATCTCACTTTTGCTTCACTAGCTTATAATTCATGCTCAAGGGTTAAAATTTAGCAACTTATGAAAAATTCTCTGCAAGGGTGCTGAGTGATTGAACTATTGTATAGAAATGGACCAATAAAAATTTAGATTTTCTTTTGAGGATAACAGTTTAGACCCTTTTATTATTGCTTATGGAAACAATTCTAGCTTTCATAAGCATTTTCCTTCATTGAAGCAAGTGCCATTAAGGTTTATATAGGAACTCAAGCTCTCCTCTATCCTATAATTTGGGTGAGCTGTCCTCGCTCTTGTAGGACTGATTAACTGAATGAATTCAAACTTTACTTTGCAGGTCATAAACTAAATTTGGATTAATTTCCTATGGACCTGTCTCTTGTTTCTCCATTGTTCCTCTCAAATGCAACAAGAGGTGTCAATAAGATTAAGCCTTATAGCTCAATGCATACTGCCACCCACAAGGTGTTCACTAAGAAATTGTTCCCATGTTTGGCAGCTGTTGCTACCCAAACAGCCCAGGTTTCTCCTATTTCTTATTTATATATTTTCTTTTCATTTCCTACATAAAATTTGACATTGTTTAGGTTCTAGACAGTGGAGCTTGAGGTAGAGAGCAAAAAATATGAGCTGTTGAGAGCAATCCAAGACACACAGAGGGGCCTTGTTACAACTGATGATCAACGCTCTTCTATAGAGGAGGCTCTGGTGTGTGATCTCTTTATTTTCATTATGTGAATTATGTTACTCTCTGTCTCTTTTCTGTTGAATAATCTTGTCTATGAAATCGCTTTAATGTACATTTGGTGCATTAGTTTGATGGGAAAAGAAGGCGCAAGCTGTGAGATTGTTTTATAATAGCTCGTGTGAAAGATTGGCAGGTGAGTGTGGAGGGGTATAACTTGGGTGCACCTATAGACTTGGTAAAATTAGATGGGACGTGGCGCTTGAATTATACTTCTGCTCCTGATGTTCTCATTCTTCTAGAGGCTGCTGCAAGGCTACCCTTTTTTCAGGTATAAACAATGAATTCCAAATTTTGGACCTCTTATCCTCTAATTATAAAATAAGCTTCGAAGGACATTGTTTAGTTTACCAAAAGAAAAAAAGGCAAATTGCTTCAGCTTAAAGTTTAAACCACTGAACCTTTGATCCTCTGCTTGCATATCTTGGTGCTTCAATTGACTTCCTCTTTCTGCTGAATGCTTTTTTGTTCATAATGAATGGTAATTGCTGAAGGCCTTTTTCTGTTTGAAGGGGATTGTTAGCTGAATCAACCTCTCTGCCTTGCCATTTCTTTGTTAATTGTGAAATTTTGGCTAAAACCCTCTTCTTTTGATGAATTTATTGGCTAAAAGCCTTTCTACTCGAACAAGTTTGCAATTTTAATAGGTCACACTTCATTTCCACAAATTTAATATCTTTTTTTTTTTTCTCAACACTCATTTAATATGTGCTTGTGAAATGCCAACTCATAGGTTTTTATATGTTTCTCTCTTAATAATTATTGATTTATTTTTCTGTCTTGCTGTCTCACTTATTTCTGAATGAATGTGGGGATAGGTTGGGCAAATTTTCCAGAAGTTTGAATGCAGAGATCAGTCCAACGGGGGTGTAATCCGTAACGTTGTCAGATGGAGTGTTCCACCCTTGTTAGAGGTAAACTTTTACTCTGCATGTTTGATAACAAAAGTGCATGGTGATTAGGATTTTAAGTTAAATAGTTAGAATATTTGGTTTCTTAGTGTTTTACAGGTGTGATATAGTTTCTTAATAGTTGTACATTTTGATGTCAATCCAAAGCGTTTCTGAGTTGCTTGTCATTAAAAACATGAGTACTTTTATCAGTTAAAGAAACTTTAGATTAGATCAAAATATTTGGTTTTGCATTAAAACTGAACGGCTAGTATAGAAGATAATCCGAGTCCTTAGTGTTTATATACGTGTGTGTTGAGTTTACACGCGTAGATATGTGTGCGTGTATTTGGTTGTAGGTTGTAGGAATACTTCTTCTTTCTCCGTGAAAAGCAAATATTAAATTTGTATATAGATAATATGGGTTCTATGCACCTTGCAGGAACAAGAAGGTGCGACTCTGCTAGTTTCTGCAAAATTTTCTATTGTTTCCGTGCGTAACATCTACCTTCAGTTTGAAGAGGTTAGTTTTTCTCCCTTCTTAACTTCCATACAAGTTAAGGCCTGGGAATGTGACTGTTCCTTAATATTTGGTTGCACTGCCCAAGAAACACTCTTAAAAGATGAGTGGCTTAGAAACCACATTCTCATCTGTTGGAGGCCTATAATTCAAGGCTCCTAGCCATATCAGTGGACCTGAAAATGAATTAGACCGCTTTAGTTGAGCTGGCGCCTTATCATACTGCTTTCATGAAACAATGTATTCTCATTTTCAATTGTTACACGCAAACTTCTTGATGTATTCTTGAAATTTTTCTGAAGCCTGAAGTTGTATTTGGCAGATTAGTGTTCAAAATATTAAAATTAGTGAAGAGCTGCAAGCTGTAATAGCTCCAGCAATACTGCCACGATCGTTTTTAAGCTTACAGGTAAACATACCTTATCACTCACTGAGTCGCTTACTCTCTTTTTACATTTATAAAATGAGAGTTGTATGAATTCTTGTGCGCAGATCTTGCAGTTCCTCCGTACTTTCAAAACTCAAATTCCTGTTAGAGACCCAGGAAGGTATATAATTCTTTATCACATTTATCAAAATATATATTTAATAAGCTTCCTAGATATACAGGTGTGTGATAAAACTTGCTTAAAACTGCAGTAGGCAATCAGTAGGAGGACTATACTACCTTTCGTACTTGGATGCTAATATGCTTTTGGGGCGTGCGGTTGGTGGTGGAGGAGTTTTTGTTTTCACAAGAGCTCAACCTCTGGAGTAATGGGAAGAAGGTTACCATTTACTGCTACCTGCAGATACTTTCATGTGGAAAAAAGCTTGGAATGCATTTGGCCTATGTATGATCTTCAGGTAGATGATCAACAAGTATGACTTATATGATATATTATCCATCTTCCCCATGAGCAGTGGTGTTTAACAGCTACACTTCTTCTTAACCTTGCTGTCTCTCCCTTGTGGAAACCTGAAGAATGCAGAGGCCACTTGTGTCGTTCTCGTGTTGTTCTTAACCCGCCATGACTGATGACAAAGTTTGAGTTCTAACTCTTATTGGAACAATAGATGTTAATCATGTTATACTGTACACAAAGGTTGAACCAATACCCAGAAAAAGATTTTCAAATATTCTATGTTCTTTTTACTTCTTTACAAACAGAATATGTACCATCTATACCAGAATCAAAGATTTGATTCTGGTATCAGCAATTAATCAAACCTTCTTTACTATTACCCACTACATTTTCCTTCAAAATACTCGAGTAAGTTTAAGGTACATTCTCTTTACATTTCATACATTGGAGCTAGACCTCGAATCTGGACCGAGAGCCTAGAAACTCGAGCTTCGGACCCTATCCTCCAAACCCACATTTCTATAGGCGAATTGTGGTAGAGGATCTAAAAGCTGTGGATGATAATTTTCAATCACATACAGCAATTTTGGTGTTTGGTAAAAAAAATAAAAAATTGTTTTTCCCCATAATTCTGAACTTCGCACAACAAAAACAGAAAGCAGGTTTGTAGGTGCTTTAGAAAATTACAGTGAATCACAACAACAGTGAATATTTTATTTTACTCATACTATCCTTATTGATTTTTATAATTTTTATTTGTTTATTTTAAATTAAAAAATATGTCCATGGTTAGTTATATTTTATATTGTGATAATTAATTATAATATTTTATTTGTACGATTAAAATTATAATATACTTAAAAAATTAATAAGAATACTTATTTAATAATGTTGTTCTTAAAAAAATTAATACTAATAAAAATTTGTAGCCACAAATTTAAAAAATAAGTAAAAAAACATTTTAGTTTTACTAAACAAATAAGTGAAATACACTTTCAGCATTATGTTTATTTTAGTAATTATACACAGTCACAATACATTAACATTTACCAAACACTGTTTTACTTTACAGCTGACTTTACTTCACAACTGTTTTTAACTTGCCCTTAATCTTAACTAAACAGTGGAATAGTTGTAACAAAAAAAACAAAAGGAATGCAAAATTCTGAAGTTAAAAAAAATCGTGGTCGGCAGGATTCGAACCTGCGCGGGCAAAGCCCACATGATTTCTAGTCATGCCCGATAACCACTCCGGCACGACCACTTCATATAATATTAATCGGTATTTTGTAATATGTATATGTATATAGTAGTAAATGGACTGCCAAGTGGGCTTTATGGCATCTGTTGGGCCCAACAGGCCTACAGGCCGGCCTGATATCCTAACCTCCCATGCGCGCCAACCGTAACCAGCAGAAACCCTAATTGCCTTTCGTGTCCCTCCACGACGTCGTTTAGCTCACAGCTTTCTCTTCTCCTTATAAAAGGCATCTACAAAACTGTACCCCAACCCTGACCCTCTCATTTTTGGCCGTCAGAGAGCAGAGCAAACCCTAGGAGAGAGAGCAAAGATGAAGTTCAATCCAAGAGTGTCGAGCTCCCGCCGCAAGAGCCGCAAGGCCCACTTCACGGCGCCGTCGAGCGTGCGCCGTGTACTGATGAGCGCACCGCTGTCGTCGGACCTCAGGTCGAAGTACAACGTGCGGTCGCTGCCAGTGCGCAAGGACGACGAGGTGCAGGTGGTGCGCGGGACCTACAAGGGCCGCGAGGGCAAGGTGGTCCAAGTGTACCGCCGCAAGTGGGTTATCCACATTGAGCGGATCACCCGCGAGAAGGTCAACGGTTCGACGGTCAACGTCGGCATCAACCCCTCCAAGGTGGTCATCACCAAGCCCAGGCTCGACAAGGACCGCAAGTCGCTCATCGACCGCAAGGCCAAGGGTCGCGCCGCTGCTGACAAGGACAAGGGGACCAAGTTCACAGCCGAAGATATCATGCAGAACATTGACTGAGTTTTTTTGAATGGTTGGTTGTAATTTTAGTTCGTTTTGGTAGTAAAATTAGCGACGTTCCCAAATGAGTTTTTGTTTTTAATATTTTAGTTTTGAAGTATGAATGGATGGTTCTGATGCTTAATGTGTTTGATTTTATGGGCTTATATATGAATTTGGATCTTCAATCTGAGACCTTGATCTAGTGCTCTGCTTTTCATGCTATACAATTCCTACTGAGTTCAATGTCAATATAGGAAACAGCTCAATCTGCAAATTTTTTATATGACCTCCTAATTGGATTAGGATTAGGGTTTTTGGCACACTGATTCATTTTCTTTCTGATTGAAATTTTTAGCTTTATAAATTTGGTTTTCAATTTTACGGGAACAACAGTAGTGTTATGCACTGAGTTGGTACCAATACCCATAAATGATTTACAAACATTTCATTTTCTCTTCCCTTCTTACCAAACAGAATTTGTACAATGTATTATCTGTACTAGTATAGTAGTATCAAAGCTTCATTCTGGCATTAGAGATTACCTTCATTTGTTTTACAATGCTGTTAGATGTTACTGTTGCCCAAAGTTTCCATTGTTGCAATCATTATGGATTACATTATGCAACAATAGCATACAGAAATTCAATTTAATATTGAAAAGAGTGTGTAGGGAAAACCCCTAAAAAAAATTCATCATTACATATTCTTCACAGTACTCTGTATCAAAAATTTGAGTACACTGGCTATTGGGTGCTCAAAATGGATAAATTTTACAACTTTTGATATAATATAACCTATACAGTAACATACTTACATGACCTGTTTTCTAAGAGATTTTCCGAGAGAATGATTTGTAGTGACTTGTATAGCGACAAAGGCTAGAAATCTGAAATTAGCAACAATCAAAACTTAACCAAGCAGACTATTCCAACGTTGTTGGAGTGACTCATATGCCTTGGAACAAGAAATGGCCTGCAAACAAATCCTTCCATCTATAGGGGTTTCTGTAGCAAGGCCCAGCCTTAACAATGTAGTAACTGCCTTGTCAACTGGCATTTCAACCTGCATGAGCCATGAGGAGCTTAAATCAAGGCACCGAAAGCACATGCATAGTCAAATTGCTAGTTAATAGACTTGAGATGTTTACCTTCACTTTAAACACATCATACATAACTCTTTTGCATTCGTCCCCAACACTCTGGCGACATGTGAGCTGCAGTCAATCAGTCATAGCAAATCTAGGTCAGAAAAGCATATGCGGGTAACAAGCTGCAAGCAGAGTCCCCAATATAATGACATGCTTAAAAGGTTCAAATTAGTCTGTGAGATCAAACCTTCCCCTTCTTTGCTTTGAGAAGGATTGCATAGGCCAAAATAGCTTCCTTGTACTGCGCATATGATATTGTCAAGAAACAACGAATAGTAGTTACATTTTGGCACACACTAATTATAAGAAGACTACAAGAAAGGGAGTGAAAACGCCCTATCTTCTTAAAAAGGGTTATTACAGAATGCAACCAATCTGACAGGACCTAACCTAAGGCGTCCACTTACTAGGGCAGCTGACAATGAAGGCAACTAATTCAAAACTATTTCTTATGGTCTAATTTAGGACGTTATCCTTTTTTTTTTTTTTTTTTTTGAAGCTAGTAGGAAGTTAACCCTAATTTGTGTTAAACCTGTTGAATTCCCACTAAATGAAATGCTTACAATCTCTAAGCTGCTACTATTTTCTTTTTCCTTTTTGGAGTTCCCTTCTCTATACATGGCTAGTGAACCCAAGTAATAGAAGCAGTTCCTTACTTGCTGCTGTTCAGAAGCATCCACAAGAAACTGAACTGAGCCAAAACCACTTGCTAAGGTTTTCTCATACAGCGTCCTGTTGACCAAAAGCTGTAATGAAAGGCTCCTTTGTGAGATCACTTAAATACCTCAAATTGAATATAGC
The DNA here is from genome assembly GCA_003254865.1 of Dryas drummondii. Classification (NCBI taxonomy): domain Eukaryota; kingdom Viridiplantae; phylum Streptophyta; class Magnoliopsida; order Rosales; family Rosaceae; genus Dryas; species Dryas drummondii. The sequence goes on from QANW01003611.1 coordinate 272,980, forward strand.
ATATATATATATATATATAATTGTAAACCATGCGAAGAAAGATGAAGTTGACTCACTTGATACCTATCCCATGTCTGTTTGTATCCCAGAACCACACGGGACACATATATTATGAGAGCGCTGATAGCAACCACATCAAGAATTATTGCTGACCTGCCATATGATTTAAAGAAGAAAATTTAATAGCAATATTCCAGAGAAATGAAACTTGAAAGAATTTTTTTTTTTTTTTTTTTTTTTTTTTTTTTTTTTCTGTTGTAAGAAAATTAAGCTTTCAAAAGCATTAAAAGAGAAGAAATTAAAGGTGGGTGAAAAGTGGAAAGAGAAGAAACTGTTTGCAAACCATACAAAACTACTACTTTAAAAAAAAGATAGGCATACGGCCATACGGGGAAGATGAGACATTCTCAATTTTGTAGTTTATGAAGTATGCCGAAAGCCCCAATATTGAGGCGATGTCCAAGCGTACCTGCAAGTCATAAGGTCGTGAGGCTAAAAATTTGAAAGGACTTTATTCAATAATTAGCATTACCCCTTTCTTTTTTCCCCTCAAATTATCAATCAAAATATCCAGAGGGAGACAAAGCCATACACAACCAACTTAATGATGCTAATTATCATTCATATGCTAAGATGTGCAAATAATTCATAGTAGAAAGGAAAAAACATCAACCATTTTGCAGAAGCAATCAATCGACCAAGCTAAAGAATTCTTAGCATTTAACAAGGATCTACATACCGTGTCTATGATACGGAAAGATAGTTTTTTGTGGGGAAAGATAACCTACATATTAAACTGGAAACAATGAGAATATTCATAGGAAAACACTAGAAGAAATACAGAGTAACTTTGAAAATCATACGCTAGAAGCAATGACAATTACATTGGATGAGCATAAAAGTTGAGACAGAAGTATTTACTGGTAGATCTGGAATAGGAATTCTCTCATATATCTTTAACTGCAATGATGGAACCTCAGCATTATCTTCAGTATTCCTGTCATCTCCTTCGTTGGTATAAAGCAAGATCAATTCTTGAAATGCAGCCTCCTAATATGGAAACACACGAAGTACTATTGCCATTATCTTATAACAAGTATATATTTCTACAATAGAAGAAAAATACTAATCATCCTAGAAGGTTTTTTTTTTTTACCATTAATCATCCTAGAAGGTTAACTTAAGAAAATCAAACTATAAATGAGGAATACCTGGAGGATTGACTTTGACAGAAGAATGGAAACAGAAGTTTTTAACATTTTCCAAATATCATTTCCACAGTATTTCCTTGTAGCAGGTCTCCATATGTCACTAAGTGATATCCTTGATAAGAAAATGGGCCTGGGTGAAAAATACTGCCATTATTGACCATTTTAAAGGATAAGGTTCCAGTCTAGAATACCCATGACTAGAATAGCAAGTCAATTACACCTTCATACTCCCGGTTAGTTTGTGCGGTTCAATCAATTAAACCTTTTAACTTCCATGTTAATCCTCCAAGTCCATTCTCTATTACAATCACTTCTCTATATAAGCTTAAAAAAGATAAGCACAATTTTGAGATGTTTTAAGGGAACGAAACAAAAAGGTTCTTTGGAGCATAATTGGTGTTATACTCATTTTTTATGTCTTTGGGTTGCAAGAGGATCCTCAGACCCAGTACAACATAGTCTTTGTTTCAGACGGCTGAATCCGACTTAATGGATTGATCCATTGATATTCTTAAATTCATTTTGGTCAAGAAGATTAATATAACCTGAAAGATAATATTGTGCAGTGGAAACAAAACTCTACTTTGAAAGAATTTGTGTTATGAAAAGGCAGAAGACTGCTTGTAGAGAACAATACTTAGTAGTTAGTACTGCTTTCAGTTGTTAAGTTCAATATTCAGCAAACTGGAAAATGAAATTTCCAGGGATAAAATATGATGAAATGTAAAGAAAACAAATGTATTGGGAAAACCTTGTGTAAGGGTCAGAAGCATTAGTATCACCACCAAGCTCAAATGGTGTTTCTGGTGTAGGGGAAATAAGTCCAATCCATGAAAGCAACTTCCTAAAGAGCCTTCCACGGGGTCCAACTGGTGATAAAATCCCTTCATAACGAGATACTGCTCTCTGTGCTGCCATCCATATTGGAAGGTCCTTATCTGATAGTTGCTCTATTCCCAGCACATCATCAGAAGTCTGTTCGTTATCACGTAATGATTGCTGAAAAACAGACGGTTCCTTAAGCCAAAGTTTCATTCTGTTGGTCCAATCTTGTACTTCTGGTGTTTGGCTAGCAACTTTGAATGCCTGTCCTAAAGCAAGATAGACAAAACATGTCAAACTATATATAGAAAGATATTGAGAAAGGAACTAAAACCTCAAAGAAAATAAGTAAATAAACTCTTAGCATCAGACAAGAACCAAGAGGTCCTTTCAAGATTTGAAATCTTCAATGATATAATACTAATGACCACGTGGCAGTAATTTCATTAACTATCCATTTAGTTTCAGATTACAGCTATGTCAAGAACCTTCATAGAGAAAAGAAAGAAATCAGAGCTTCTGAAAATTATTGAACCTGTACAATTCTAAATCATGCCACTTGTGCAGTTAATGGTCAAACCATCTCAAAATATCTTCTCTAATCTTGTTAACAACTAGTTTTACTTTTAACTTATGAGGACAGTTGGCATTCCTGATTTCATACTTTCCTGGCTCATCACTTATCCAGCTATTCTCATCATATAAGGCATAAATTTCTTAACAGCACAGTATTTTGTCTCATAAAGCATGTATGGACTCACTTCAACCATATAAGCAACCATAGTAGTAATACTAATGCAGCATGTCTAGCTTAGACATTCTAAGTGAGTTCATATGTCTGCAAGTTCAAGGTGCATGGACATTCATCAGTGCATGACAAAGCATTATTTTCCAAGAGGTAACTGATGAAGCAGTAACTTAGTATCTACTAAAAATTTTACTTGTAACATCACAGAGAGAGAGAGAGAGAGAGAGAGAGAGAGAGAGAGAGGAAAACAAAAAACAAAAAACAAAAAAATTGATGCTGCCCTGAATGAAGGCAACTATTGTTCTGAAAATGACAATGACCTCAGTTAACCAGCTCCCAATTTTCCCCAATGGTTTTGATACGATGAAGAAGATTCCTCTTAGAAGTTTGGACTGTATGTAGTCCAGTTTCTCAACAAGTAGTAGGCCTTTCTGCCTCTCTGTTGCATATCCCCGTCTGTCAGATGTAATTGAAATGTGGAGTCAATATTTTGCATTGCTCACTATTTGGAAAATGGCAAGTTTAACACACACATGCGGTGGCTAGATAAATTAAATCTTTAGCAGTCATGTACAGCATGTAAGTCTAAAGTTCAATTATGTAATTTTCTTTACATTTTTATAAGTATTATTTATTCTCCTTATATGATCCGAAAAGCTACATAGTATTTCTATCTAGGCGATGACCTAGCACAAAAGTTATAGTTGGCATGTATCATAGAAGAATGTATTCAATTACCAGAATGAAAAAGCCTAGTTGATTTCCAAATTGGAAGGCATCTCTCAAAACCGTATCAGCTTGACATTTCAGTCATTACATTAATGAGGAAGTTGGTGTGAATAGTTTTTTGAAGCTTTAGGACCAAGGGAAGAACAGATCATTCTATGTTCTATACACAATGCATATATTTCTGCCTGTATATACACACACTACATATCCATTTAGGAGTGACAATCATTAGTGAATCAATGAGGATAGAAAACAACGCAGCATGATTCTGAACTGCATGAAATAAAAACAAATAAGAATGTATAGTGCCTCAAAATGGGTTCCCATAATACTACTCTTAACCAGAAACATAGAGGCCTCATTTGATGCATAGGATTGGATTGGATAGGTTAAATGGCTAGATTCATTTGTATTCAAGGAAGAAGATGGATTAATCATAAGGGCAAACTTATCCCTTCCAATCCCCACAAAAATGGTGGGATCAGTGGGTAAAGTTTCCCCTTATAGCTAATTCATCTTCTTCCCATCTTCTTCCTTCAAGTAAGAAGACGCCCTCCATTTTCTTCCTTGAACACACAAGAAACTAGCCATTTAACCTATCCAATACAATCCTGTACATCAAACAAGGCCAAAATATGTATGAAATAGTTGATATCAAAGCTTTGTGATTCAGGTTGGAAATATTTTAAAACTTAACATAAAGATTAAATCAGAGCATTGAACTTTAAAAAATAGAATCACCTGTAAATTATCGCATTGGACTCAGACGCCTTCTTCCAGTCAATATTAACTGGCAAAGTAAGGAGATAGTCTGTGTTCAATGCAGATGTCAGCATTAAATCCCTTACAGATAGTTCTTCAAACTGAGCATCATAAAGAAGTTGCATGAAAGCACGATCAAAACGAGTGGCAACAGCTACTCTACAACAAAATAAGAAATTGCATAGGATGTCAAAAGTTTCCATATCATGAGTCTGAACAACAGTGACGATCAAATAAATATAGAACATACAATGTGTAAGCCTCCAAAAACTTAAAAGGGAATCATTCAATCTTGTCAAACTTTCACCTCAAATTGACATTGAAAAGCAAAAATGGAAACTGTAATAGTACCATATTTTGTTCTATCCATTTAATAACAATGATTTTAATACATTAAATGAGATTTTTATGCTGATAAATTTCAAAACAGGTATACTATTTTTGTGTAATAATTACATCATAAATTTATGCTTCCGATCTTAGAGTGAGTATATCCAAATGATTCAAATCAAGCACCAGAGGCACTAAGGATAATTCCTAACATTAAAGGGTCTTTGAAGCCTCCATACTTGGCCTTTATGAGTTTCACAACAGTTTGCTAATTGGGCAGTAAAACAAGTGAATGAACAGAGAGTATATGAGAGTGCCAAAACAATGTGCAATACCTCTTCTCGTTCTTAGCTGAAGAACCCAAGAGTTTTGTCAACCCCAGAACATAATCGAACGGCAATGGATTCTCAGCTTCAATTTCTTCCTCTCCAAACCCATCAATGGCAGTCCCAATTCCATTGATGCCATTCCTAGCAGAATCCGAGCCTTGCCCATTAGCCAACACTTGTTCATCAACGTCGTCAATTGCTTGCTTGTGTTCCAAGGAGTTAGAAGCGAAATAATCAGCTCGCATTTCTTCCAAAACGCGTTTGTGTTCGGCGTGAAGAATCGAGTCCAAGCACCTGCAAAGCAAACAAACAGAGTTTTTAAAATTGTTTTGTTTCTTCAAGCAGTCAATGATTTCTCAGTGGGGCTTACGATGAGACACGAAGAAAGCTTTGCAAATCGTCGTCGTCGTCGCCACTGAACATATTCGAAACGATGCCGCTTAGCAGCTCGGCCTTGGAAACCGGGATGTACTTCTGCCTGGGCACTGGAATTTTAGAAATTCCGTGCTCTTCTTCTTCATCTTGGTTCTCCGGAACGACGTCGTTTTGCTTCTTGATCCTGTTGGCGTCGGTTAAATTTATAGCGTCGGTTTGGGGTCGCTTAGGCTCCGTCGTCGACGTTTCTCGAAAGCCAGTGAGAGCGCAGTGAGTGACTGTCCGCGACTGAGCTGCTGCTGCTGCTGTTGGTGGTGAAGATAGTGGTACTATACGGCGGCGTTTTGAGGTTAGCGATAGAGCACTGAGGCTGCTGAGAGTGTGCCATGAAGCTGACATATCAGAATCCAAAAGCAGAGAGCGAACGAGCAGCAGAGTGCCAAGTGCCAACCTCGTTTGTTGGATAAGAAATTATAAACTTTTATTTTTCTAATACCAAAATCTGGTTTTTTTCTTAACAAGATATAAAATATAAATTATAAAAATAGTAGAAAACTAAATAAATTATAAAATATATAATATTAATGTAAATTAGAAATATTTTGGAATGATCATACCGTAATACTCTTGGAAAATTTTGAGATGTTACATATATGAATTTAGAGAAGCATCTTACATTCCAATTGTTTTTTTTTTTTTTTTTTTTTTTTTTTTTTTTTTTTTTTTTTTNACTGGGCAAAAAAGCAGGTGGGCCCCGCGCCTGTTGCTGCTGACGGAAGGCTATTGTTGCTGACGCAGATGTCGGCTGACGCGTGGCTGGCTCGGTTGCAGCGCCTGGCGAGGACGAAGCTTGACGCGTGGCTGGCTGGTTAACTCACCAACGGTCCAGATGAGATGACCGTTGGTGATCAACGGCTGCTGCGTTTTGCCATTTCTTTTTTTTTTTTTTAGATGGGCCGGAAATGGATCAAAGGCTGAGATTAATGGACCGTTGATAATCAACGGTCCAGATCGGCCATTACCTTTTTTTTTTT